>JARKHS020028364.1:0-36042 GCA_030143305.2 Amblyomma americanum
AGTATTTTGACATAAGACTTTGTACACCTTGATTCCGCAATGCATGTATGACTGCTGAGGTTTCCATTCAGTCAAATGCTTTCTCGTAATCAATGAAGGGGTTGGTTATAATCTGCGCATTTTTCTAACAACTGATTGATAGTGTGAATATGTTATATTGTGGAATATCCTTTACGAATGCCTGCCTGATCATTTTGTTGATTAAGGTCTAAGGTTGCCCTGACTCTATTAGCGATTACCTTAGTAAATACCTTGTAGGCAACGGACAGTAAGCTAATCGGTCTGTAAGGTTTCATGTTCTTTGCGTCTCCTTTCTTATGAATTAAGATAATGTTTGCGTTCTTTCAAGCTTCTGTCTTAAATTGCTTCTCACTAAATCATAAACACAGACCACAGGATCTTCGCAGTTACTACTGCCTTAGCAACCATTTGTGACAAAAATCAAACGACCTATGCGCGATACGCCAGCTATATAAGCGTGCGTCTGCTACAGATTATGCCATGGAAGTAAAAAAAAAAAACGTCGTGTATCGTCACGGCTGAAGCGACCGAAAGGCGTCGTTCTAAAACGTTATCGTTCGCCGTGTCCTGTCCGCAAGAATGACGTTTTATTCTCTGTAATAAATTCTGCTTTCCACTAGAGAGCAAAACAAAGGAAGGAAGGAACGGCACGGAGGGAACGGGCTCTGCTCCCTGCGGGACTCGAGAGACGGGGCCAGTCAGGACTGCGCACGTACAGACTCTACGACGAGCACGAATGTCCTCCTCGGGCCTTTAGGCAGCGTGCACGAATTGCGCATACGAGACACCGAATCGCGCATCCCGGCGATTCTGGGTGACAGCGGGAGTCGTGCACCGAAGCAGGAGCAAAAAGAAAAAAAAAAATCCCACCAGTCATGCACACGCCGAAATGATGGGGGGGGGGGGGGGGGGGGGGGGGGACAGCCGTGTATAAACCTTTCGCATTGGGTATTATGCTCTACGCCGCCGGCGGTGGCGACGGCGAAACAATCTATCAAACGTCGAAATCCGATCTGAAAAGATTTTGGCGCAATGCAATTCGATTGTGGGCGAGTTTGTAATAAAAATAAAAGAAAGAAGCTGAAGAAGCGCCCGGGCGAAGCGGCGCGGGCGTTGCCGATGCGATAATACGTACAATAACCCCCACGCATCAAAATCCCGAGAAGCGAGAAGAAATCCTCCGCGTGAGGCGACAATGCATGAGCGAATCACGGCGAGTGCGCTTTTTGACGCCGCCGCCGCTGCCGTGTGTGTCGCGCGCGCGCCCACCTCCTGCCTGCTGGTGGAGCCATACGCGCCTTCTTTTATTTACAAGCAGCGAGTCATAAATCTTCACTTCTGCACTTGTTGTTGATGGTATCCACGACGCCTAATACGGTTTCCTCGCCGCCGTGGGCTGTACAAGGGAGAAGAGGAGGAAAGGTAATCCTTGTGAGCTTGCGCAATTCTCTGTGTATGTGTGTTCTGGAGATGAAAAAGTGTCGCGATTTGGCACGTCGCATTGTGTGTTGTGTCCGGGATTGTAAGGGTATATGCACTTTCGTTGCGGGTGGTGTTCTCGACGATGGAGCACCGTATGTGCGGTGTCCGTGCATTAAAGAAAAAAATAAGAAAGGGTAATAGAGAACACATTTGGTGGTGATGTATTTCTTGGGGCCGAATTGTATATACTCTTGGAGAGCTGTGAGCGCACATCTACGTCAGTGTCGTTGACGCCGGCTTTGTGCATGCCAGAAAGTATATCCGAGGTCTTATAAGAGGCGATTGACACCGTGTCGCTGCTGTTGTGAATGCGTTCTTATCGAAGTGTATACACACAGCGATATCGAACGATTCCTTACTGATGTGCCTCCAGCGTCGTTGGAAAAAACCACGTTAAATTGTAATATTTGCCCGCTTCAATCAAACTCTCCTGCAACTTTAGTTAGGGTGTAGCTCAGATGCCAATGCTCCCGGAGCAGCGCCAGCCTAGGAAACAAGCGGCCGTTTCTAAAAGGAATCGAATACTGCTTACACTGACTCACCAGTTCTCCACGCAGACGCGTGTTTGCCGCGGGTGCCTTTTGTGCAGTTCACTTGGCTTGAACTTCTCAATGTCCACAACTACCACTGAGGACACAATCGTTTAGTGGACCTACTATGGGAAACAGAATAATTGCAAGGCAACTCTCGAATAGAAACCCGCAGCTGTATTAAAGCGCAGGGAACTTTTGAACAGCTGAGTGGCAACTTATTCGAAACAAAAAAAATAAAACAAAAACGAATGAATCTCGCCACATCTAGCATTGCTGGTTTGCACAGGCGAGCGTAGTCACAGTCAGGGAGAACAGGAACGACATGCGAGCTTGAGCGACGGCGTGAGGAGGGTACAGCGTGACGTATAGGCACAGTTGCCGTGAGCGCGCCTCAGGCTCCATTTCCCCTTTCTAGCGCCGTCGAAGTTTGCGTCTTTAGACGAACAAGCCAGCCACATGACAGCTAGAATCATGTACCCCAAAACGTCAGCGTTTGCTGCTCACAGCATGTGTTACTGCATAAGGCGCATTGGCGCAGTATTCTCCTTGTTCACGTTAGGTGCAGCCTTTGCCAAAAGTGATCGCGCCGCGTTGGTTCTGCTTGATCTGTGTAGGGAAGCACTTACTACACCCTTAAGGAGCGAAAGGATCTTCAGAGGCTATATTAAACACGGGCTCTTTTCATCTAAGAAAGATTCGGAATTCGGTGGTGCCCCGAATGCTCCACTACACAGCATAAAAGCAGGCCCTGTAGCCTGAAGCGCTTTGCACGAAAGGTATAAGTCGACGCCTCTATGGATATAGGCTCTAGAAAGAACGAACCCACACATGCGGCCATTAAGCTGCACTGACCCTGATTCGTGGAGCTGGCTTCGGGGTAAAGCGCCATCGCGTTGCGCATACGCTGCAGTAATGGAATTACTGTTGCGAAATTAGAGTAGTGAACTTCTTATTAAAGTGGTGACTAATACCCTTAACTATTTTGGGCTGTTAATTTAGCAAATTGATGAAATGCTTCTCAGCAGAAAATTCACCTGAATCAATTGCTGATTCTGTTCGTTATTAACTCTCCTCAAGGTACACTGTGAAGAACTGCGTGAGATTATTTTGAGCTGGAAATGTAGGTGGAAGTTTTATTCAACGGACGTAATATTTCACGCCCGCGATTTTGAATCACTGCGGCTGTTGGCCTGATTGACGAACTTCTACCACGGCTGCATTTAGTAGCGGAATAAAGTCATCAGGCTTATTGACTGGACTAAAAAGTAATTTCAAGATGATCGTAATGCTTTCTAAAGCTGACAGCAGATAGCGTAATGCAAACCTGCAGTAATTATTAATAGAATCTAAATACGTTTAACCAATAATTTGGAATGCTGGAAGGTGGTCATATGCGGTATATTTAGCCTCCCGGAGCAAAACATGGTCAATGAGGGATGCCGTACTTGAGTGCTCTGTATTAGTTTAGACCGCCTAGGATCCTTTGCCATCCAAGGCGAGTGATTTGTAATGGTATTAATTTAAGTTTCAAAAAGAAATTTTGCCGACTGTCGCGTGCCTGCCCTGTCTTTCCGCGATCAACACGAACACGCTTTTGCTGACCTGTACGAGACGGACAAAGGCTGTAAAAAAAATGAAAACTTTGATTCTATTTTACCCGGCGCGATGACTCAGTGGTTAGGGCGCTCGGCGACTGATCCGGAGTTACCGGGTTCGAACCCGACCGCGGCGGCTGCGTTTTCATGGAGGCAAAACGCTAAGGCGCCCGTGTGCTGTGCGATGTCAGGGCAAGTTAAAGATCCCCAGGTGGTCGAAATTATTCCGAAGCCCTCCACTACGGCACCTCTCTCTTCCTTTCTTCTTTCACTCCCTCCTTTATCCCTTCCCTTACGGCATGGTTCAGGTGTCCAACGATATATGAGACAGATACTGCGCCATTTCCTTTCCCCAAAAAACCTATTATTATTATTATTATTATTATTATTATTATTATTATTATTATTATTATTATTATTATTATTATTATTATTTATTCTATTCGGAAGACAATAGAATTTGCCTGAAATTTTCATAAACCGCACTTTCACCCGAAGATTCAAGCTCAGCTTGCAGAATAAATTAAACAGAAAAAACGAACTCTCTAGGCCTGTTCATGTTAAGCGTGTAAGCTACAGTACGCTCCCCAGTAAGCATATGCTTCCTATTAGACCCCGCTAGTGCATATATAGCCGAACGATTTCGGCGGAGGTTGATCAACCTTTCAAGCTCCCTCGCACAGTGCCTAGTATATGCTTTAGTTCTGTCGCAGGTGCAGCCCAGCAACGCTGCAGCTAAATCACCGCGTTTTCAGCAGCCTATCTTCGCGCGTGCCTGACACTCGGACGGTTGAAGAGTTCCCAGCTTTTCTCATAAAGCGTAAGCACAGGTGGGCGCGAAAGTAATCTCGAAAGCTTGATATGCACGGTGTTCCCAGGCCTGTGCAAAAGAGAAATACGTGCAAAGAAAAAAGAACAAAAACAAAGAATTCAGATGTACAGGTGACGCAGGGAGCAGTGGAGCAACCTCCACTCGAGGCGATATTACAGGCTCCGCATGGAGTACCTTTCGGTGTCACTCATGTTGGCATCGGCATAGGACGGTGTTAACTGGGATCCAAATAACAGCATCGGCGCCAGCGACCCACGGACAGGCCGGGCGACGCGCTTCGCGTAGCCTGGCGCACCACTCGACGCGTGAAGTGGATGTCCTCAAGAGGGGACCTTTGACGCGACGCCAAATATTCGACCGAGTGGTGGATATGCTCAATTTAGGCCTTTATGACAGGCTGACCTCTGCTCGGCAGCTCTCGCTTTTACTGCTGTGTGGGAGCTCATATTGCAATTTGGGCTTTATTGCCCTCATATACCCCTCGCGTAATATTTTTCTATTATTATTTGTAGAGGGTTCTAAAAGCTGAAGCCAATCGCTGCGAAACAAGGTCAGAAACGTCGCGCCTCCGTCTGAGGCCCTTTACGGCGAAGTTCTCTTAAACACTGTGGCATAAAATGACCTTTCCTTTTTGTGGAGAGACGTGCGGCCAGCTCGGCGTCCGGGCATGCTTTGCAGCGTGAATAAAAGTGCCACTCTGAGCCATTGGCTTATGGCTTCCACTAATAGAAGTATGTCTGCAAGGTAAGGCATCAGCAGGTTCTTTCACACGTGCCCTCTGGCGGCTTAAATAGGGTTGGTCAGCCCCAAATCTCTAGCTAGGGAATCTCTGCACTTCATCAGTGTCCAATCAAGTGGGCACTCTTGACGACTTGGGGAGCCGGCCACCGCAGAAAGCGGCACCATTGCCCTCTCGCATTGGTTCCGCTGGCGAGGGCCCGCACTTCCGGTGGCGATGTCGATCCTGTCGCCGTCTCCCAGCTTTGCCGGTGATGGCGGAGAGAAATGCCGCACCATGAATAAGCGGCCATGGATGCATCAGTCGTTGACCACGGTTAACTGGAAGCACTGCGCCCAGCAAGGCCACCAACTCGAACCCCGGCGCTTCGTGGAAATGGAAGGAGACGGCCACCGCGTTAGACACTTCAGGGAAGAGGAAGGGTTTGTTTTCAGACAGGCCAGGCCACCGTAGGAAAGTAATAGGGAGATTTAGCGTAGCAGAGATGTATTAGCGTGGACATATATACAGGTTTATCGGATGCCAGCTGCGCACGCGCAGTGGCATGGGTGCGGCCCGGCGGGGCCACTGAGCGTGCGCAGCAGGCATCCGATAAACCGATGTACGTATCTGCTAATACGTCTCCCGTGTGCTAAAAACGTTCCTTTTGCCGCTCTTGTTCCGCCCGGGGGAGGAGGTTTCTTCCCCCAACGACGCAATTAGCCCCGAGTGGTCACGCAACGCAGATTCGGCCTCGCCAAGGCTGGTCGGAGAACTCTTTCCCCCGCAGGCAAAAGAAGTCTGTTCCGTGGTTGATTCAGCCGCCGTGGCTACGCTTAGGATGATGACTCCACGCTGGCGCCTCTTTGAAGCGCGCCTGCTGAGAGCCCAAAGGAAATTCCTACAGGGTTGGAGGCCTCCATTCTTAACAGGACTCCCAGCGATCTATGAATGTAAAATAGAAAGCATTGAAAACTGAGACTCGAACCGAAACCGGAATGTTAGCGCACCTAATTCGCATTCGGCCTAACCACGCTAAATCGCCCGTCATTTTTTTCTCGCTATTTTTATAATTAGTGGTATCCATTGCAGGCAGACAGGAAATACAGGTAACCCCTTGGAGTTTGCCGGGCAACAGCACGCTGTCATTATGCCAATCATTATGCCGCACAATAGGCGTTTCGCCTTTTCTTTTTTTTTGTTATTTCCCTTTATACGGTCACTGGATAGATATGGTGTTCTACTAATGAGCGCGAGGTCACAGGTTCAACTTCCCCTGCTGCTACTGCATTTTGCTGAAGGAGAAATGCAGCAGACCTCGTTTCCTGATCTTTCGGGAAAAGTTAAAGACGCTCAGGTGGCTGAAATTTATCCAGAGCCCTCGTAGTAGTCATGAATCGTAGCCCGCGGGTGCGTTTTTTTTTTTTGTGCGGAGAAATATTCATAAACTACTATATCGCACTTTTGAACTGCACCAGCCAGAGATGCGTTCGAGGCAACTCGGATCTTAAAAGCAAGCAAGGCAAAGAACAAGACATTTAGAACAAGACGTTCTAAGAAGATTCAAAACTTGATGTCTTTAGCGCATCTACGGACACTGACTGACAAGAGCGCTTAGTGGTAACGTCGTTTCAACTGTGTTTTACCACTTACGCTGTGGTTGCTCACGCGCATCCCTTCCAAGCTGGTTCTCCAGTCGTTGTTCAGTGGCTGGAGTTCCCGCTGCACCGTACTTTTGGGTGCCTTCAGTGTTATTCTATATGCACAATGTTTCTCACGTGTTTCGCCCATGCGGCGATCACTGCCAGTCTCTCGCGGTGCGCATAGTTATAGTTCGGCTCATTGCACTCCGCTTTTGTTTTTTGTGCCCATTGGAACATCTAGAACGCAGAGCTTGCGCGGCCCGAGCACGACGCGCGGGTGACGCCCCATTCACCAGTAATCCACTCAAAGCTCAGCACGCGGGCACTCCACCGCGCTAATAAATTTACGAGGCATTTCTCTCAGAAAAAAACCTGGCCAGGGACGCTGTTTTTTCGCGCCCGCGTTCGCCCCCATAACTGGAAAAGGTAGTCTCTCGGGGCTACTCTTTTAGCGTTTATTCGGGATACGTGTCGCGTGCGTCCCAGTTCGTTCGCAAGAAGGAAAGCAGCGTTATAAAAAAGAACAATCAAGAAAAGCAACGAGGGGAGAGCCTATGGCACAAAAAAAAAGAAAGAGAAATGTACACGGACAGTGCCAGAAAACAAACGGACTGGCGTGGAGTCTACAGCTTGTAACTCTTCTTTCTTTTGTTTTCTTGTCTCTGGTTTGTCATTGTTTAGCGGGAGCCGCCTGGCGCGAGCTGCCGAATATAAACATCCATTGAACATTACGTGCGAATGTACACTTTCCTGTATAAATCCCATCTTGATATGTGTCCGGTTCGTATCGTTTACGCAGAAATAAAATGTGTACGTATGTGCGCCCGCTCCCGCTCAGATGGAGAGTGAAGCTCTGGGGGGGGGGGGGGGGGGGGGGGGAGCGGTAAGAGGGGGGAGGGAAGAAACGGGCACCAGTTTTAAAACGGCGAGGGAGGAGAACGAAGGGAGAACTACCGCCCGGAGAAAAAAAAACAGTAAAAAAGGCGACCCGGAAAGGGGGCACGCGCAGGGCTCGCAACAGAGACATACAGACCGGGCCACATTTCACATAACAAATAGGAGCCGCTGTAGCTATATACGGGGCAGGTTTTTATGGCTGAACCTATTTTATAGCGTTTGGGACACACTGAAATGCAACGCAATTGAGCAAGCTGAGCCACCCGCTCGGTGCCGCTCTCCCGCTCTGTCCGACGCGCGTCGAGTCTCGCACAGCAGCGGTGCAGCGCGCCCACAACGGGCGAGTCGAGTGTGCCGCGTTTCTGTCTCTGTTCGTTTCAGGGTGCGTGCTCTGTCCCTTTAATTTAGGGAGTGTCTCTCTCGGGGACAACCGTCCTCGCACTCCCGCCTTTTTCTCTCTCCAGAATCCACTGCTCGAACAGATATGCCTACGTGTGAGTATAGAGTGCGGTGCTCGCCTTCTTTTTTCTCTTTTCTTTGTCTTCCTCGCACGCCGCCGGTGTGTCTTGCGAAATAAACGGCCGCGGCAACACCGTTTAGCTCCTTTCCAAATGAGGGACGTGCAAAGTGGTATATATAGATACCGCCTCTGTCGCTCCCGTAGATCAACGGCTTCTGTGCGGGCTTCACTGCGAAGCTCTTCCCACGTGAGCCTTGGTATCCGGCGCGCTTTTGGAAGAGCCCGGCGCCGTACACTGCGCAAGACTGGAACATCGGATCGGTTTTCGGCGAAATGTGTTTGTTATCTTGTGCAGCGTATCGCAGAAAGCAACGAAGAAATGAAAAGGGAAAGTAGAGAAACGCATAAGCCTGTGATTGAGCGAGTCGATAACATTCGAAGCGCGCGCTTAGATTGTGTTCATTGCTTCACGCACGTGTTACTTTTTTTTTTGTCTGCTTACAATTTTTATTGCCTGCATGACCTATATAGTCTTTTGAGTGGCAGCTTGCACGCATGAAGTCGGCGGACACAAACACAACCTTCTTAGCATCAGAAACGTAGATTGAAGCTTCATTTCATTAGTACAATTCAGGCGGCTGCCATTGTTAAAAGCGCACCTGGTATGTTATGTTCACATCTTCATTCTCTGTATTCTGCAACAAAATGTGAGAGCACATTCAAAATATATGCTAATCTCTCTCTCTTTGCTTGTTTCTTATCACCTCCCGGTGATCAGCATTCCTCCAACTGCAGGGAAATGTTTGCACATGCATTTGTGCATTATTGTTTTCAGTGCACGGACTTGTGCTCTATATTCGCATCAACAAAACATAAATCTTCATATATCCACCTGTGATAGTCGGTGTATACACAAATGTGACCTCCGAAGTGCATGCCGAGCATGTTCGCTGTCGTGGCTAGATTTTATTCACGTTAAGATGATTTCCGATCTGATGTTTTGATGCAGTGTGCTCAGTCAGGCTGTATTTTGACATTTTTTTGTTTTACCATTCTCATTATTTTGCCTCTTTATCAGTGATAAACGCAACTCCTGCACTGGAGCAGGCGACGCACAGTTTTTGTCAAAAGTATACACTCCAGTGGGTTTGCCCCTTGGCCATGCGTGCAGTGTGGCTCGTTTTGCAACGCCAGCGTTCTTAAGCCTCTCGAAGGTGACATTAACTCTCATCCTCACCCATACGTGGATCTAAGGACTTCCACGAGTGCGCAAGACACAGGTTAAAAGAAAAGACCATTGGCTATTTTTGACAAAGACTGCGCAGCGCGCAACGTCGATGTCATAGGCGATAGTGGACAGTGGTGGCGACGCGGAACAATAAAAAAAAAGTGGTTCCATAGTTCAGGCCCGGTTTTGCACTGCAGTTTACCTACGGTCATTAAGAACCGAAACATTATGTGCCTGATTACAACAAACTTTCATGATGACTCGGGTCTTGCCGCCCGGCTCCTCTTTTCTCGGTAATGTCTGTGGGACTAGAGGCTGCCAGTCACACTCATGGCGTGGTCCCTCGCATTCCTTCTATCTAGACAAGGAAACCACGCGTTGGTGCCGCTCACCGCATCCGAAGCTGTCACATTTGGTCTTCTTCTCCCTGTCGCTTTTTTATTGTCTTATTTTTTCGCGCCCCTTCTCATCAACAACTGCTAAATGCTGTGCAGGCGCCAGCCTTGCGATATGCAGTGAGTGGGGGGAGGGGGGGGGGAGGACAGCAGATTTATTTTTCTTGTGCAATATATCAATTTCTGTCGCAGTTTTCTGCAAGCAAGAAAGAGGCTTCTACAATCATCATAGATAGCCATCTGAGTACGCCAGCAAGAAAAGAGGAAGAGAAAGCGTGTAGGCAGTACGTCTCTTGTTGGGATACTATTTGTTAACCCTTAAATTAGGTCCGAAGAATATGCGCTCAAAAAGGTGATTTTATATTAAAAGGTTTTAAGTGCTATGTGGCATGTATATAATAAATTTCAGTGCGCAAGCAACTGACCTGCACATCTTTGTCCATACGCTGCTTCGCCCTTATTTTCTTCCGTGCTCTGGAAAAATGCAAATTGGTTTTTGAGGAAAGGAAATGGCGCAGTAACTGTCTCACATAACTCGGTGGACACCCGAACCGCCCTATATTTACGTGTGCATTATTTAGCTCGATGTCACTGTGCTTTCTTTTCCCGTGAAATTTACCCACTCTTGCGCATGGTTTTGCTAGGTTTCGTTTTTGAAGCGTACGGTAGGCTTCCGCTCGTAGTGTTACTTGCTGCGCGGATGATTCTCAAGATAGTGACCGGGGCGAAGAATTACGTTCGGGAACAGAGAGCTGCAAAGGGTAGAAAAACAGGACAGCAGCTCTCACGAAGAATGTGTAAAAATTAATGAAACGAAAAAGGCAGCAGAGATTTAGCTAAGAACAGGCTGATAAGCTGGAGTACTTAAGTAAGCGAACATTCAGCCCTAGATCTTTGGAAGTGACATTGCGCTCTTACAAGCTGGTGGCTTCGCCGAAGCCGTCATATCTGTTGAGGCTTCCCTCAAAGCGCCGATCTTTTCATCGTTTTCTGCCTTCATTGCTAAAGTGTTTCTTGACTTTCTTCTCCTTGTACCTTCTTTCTTTTTTAGGCCAATATTTCATACTACCCGGCTTTCGGCATGGAAGTTTTTTCAAGATCCGTGCTTGCCCATGGGTCTAAGAATTATAACGGATAGACAGTTTCTACGGAGTCTAATTTGCTTGTTGTACGTTAGAGCGCCAAGCATTCATTTCTGAACCCTTCTTAGTAAACTTTGATAAACGCGGGCATCGAACGAATCCAAGAACCTTCACCGTTGTTTTCGTTCTCGGTGTTTTATTCGTAAGCTTTCCCGATAATGGGAATAGTTGCACAGTGACGATCAATGCCCTCTGTCGTTGTTGAAGTCAGGGCAAAAACATACTGTACGCACACGGTCCAGTCTTCACTTTTCTCCTCAGTAGGCCTAAGGCCACGCACAACGCAACCGTTTCGGCAGCGTGCTGGGCAACCCTGGCCTAACGCGGGAGCTCGGCAATGGCGCGCATTCTAGGCGGTTAATGCGGCGGCCCCGTGTGCCCGTTGGCTGCGCGCGTGGAGATGACAAGCTGGAGGGCCGATACGAGCGGCACGTGCTGGAACGGCGTCGCGCGACGGCCCACTGACTGACAGCTGACTGGCAGCGAGGGCGGCGGCTGGCGCCCTCTGACGCCGATTTCGCGCATGCGTGCCCCTGCCCGCTTTTTCAATTACTCGTGCTACGAACGGTGCACGTGGCTCGTAGGCGATAAGCGGGCTTGCCCGTTTGCTTCCGCCGCACATCATCCAGCTTTATATCGTTGTCGGCAGGTTTCTCCCCGCGATGCGTTTCTCTCCCCTCATCGAGGTTGTTTATCTGTGCGTCTTTTCCTTGTGCCTTTCTTTTTTGTTCGTTTCACTCGCTCCTCGGCCACTTTTTTGCACAGCGTTCGGGTCAGCGCGATATATTTCTGAACGCGAAAGGGATGCTTCGTGCGCGTTTGTGTGTAAGACAGCCTGCGTGATTTCAGATATACGAGGGCAGAAAGCAGGCGTGCGCACGCAGCGGTACTCCGCGTACGCTTGCTTGCCTGGTCGTGTATGCGCGTACGTGTTTCGCTGTTATCCGTTGGCGTCTCCTCTTTTCTGGGCACTCTTTGAATTTGGCCAAAAAAGAAAAAAAAGCCTCGCGTTGCAATGGCGCAGCCAATCTGTTTCATCTTTGTTCTCAGCAAGCGGATGAATTTGTAAAAGAATATATAATATGCACAGACGAAAAAAAAAACGAAATAAGGGCCCCGCTTGCTGGACAGTCGTGCTTTGTAATGGGCTAGGCGCCGGCTTTTTCGTTCAGGCACAAGATCACTGGAATGAACCCGGCGAATGAGTGGGAATATTGCAGCGCTATCGGAGTGTCTCCCTACGTGCTAGGAAGCTGCAGCCTCGCCCAACCAACTAAGCGAGGTGCAAGATTCACTTGCCGTGACCAAAGCGAAGGAGGGGGAGGGGGAAAACGATGTTTCTGCGGCCTACCTTTCTCTTTCCTTCCCTTCCTCTTTCCCTCGGCATGGATTAACAGGCCAGGGTCATTTCCCCATTGGGCGACCTCTCCAACTTTCTTCTCATTAATGTTTTGTCCCTTAACGCTAAACTTTGTGAAGCCTACATAAAGGATTGTATACGGCCGCCTTACAAAACACGTTTCAGCAGGTAACAGTTTCAGCAATGTGTATGTTAGTTTATGTAGTATTTCCTCCATCCGCATATGCAGATCTAGAGTGGAGCAGCTAATGCGGAATAAAGGTGTTTTAGTGCTTGTCGCCAGGGGCACACCAAAAACATAAGGGAACGTGGAATACACGGTCCTATATTTTGGAAATTAGCCGAAATACAGACTCCGTTTTACATATTTGCTCGGATCTGTGAATTCCTAGAAGGAAATAGAAATGTACTGGCTATCATACGATGGGATGCGACCAATCTCCTTTAGCAGTATTCGTTACACATTTCGCATTTACGTTGATCGCCTTCCCACAGCATTACTGAATTTGGCTTCGCCGTTGTCTTCTGGTTGGTGGAGGTATCTGGAGGGGGCCTGGAAGGCGGAGCCTTCATTCAAACATAAGGCTGGGTTTCGGCGAGAGAGGACTATACCGTTAACGCAGTGAAACGGAATGTTTTGCAAGACGTAACCTTTTCGCATCACTCCTATAGTTCCAGACTGAGGAGTGCCTCTGCAGGATCTCTCCTTTCAACAATGCTATTTAAAATGTTTGTGCGCGAAATATTTGTTCGCCGGGTTCGGCCCTTTTAAAGCTGTTATTCAATGCAATGGTTCGATGAATACCTGTTCGCAAGGACGTCAGAGTTCATGTGTGCGTTAATGTCGCTGGTTACCTCGCGCCAGTCGCGGGCATTCATGGGTTATGCTAGTTATTCCAAACATACCATAACTCTTGTGTTATGCCCAAACAAGACAACCTTAGGGCCAAATTTTAAAATGTTCTTCGTTTCAGTGAGGATGCTTTAAAAGGGGCTCGCTCATCTTACTTCGGACAATTCTATAAACACGCCTTACCAACTACGCTGATGATATGAGCCTATTTCTGAAAGGAGCAAACTTTTCTGCGCTAATAAGAAGAGGAAATTCACTATTAGAAAAACTGCACACCTGGAGTAATACTGACTCTTTGACCATAAATACTGTTAAAACAAAGGCTGTACCCTTCCGGCCAAAGCAACGTACCATTGACAGCAACCTGCATTTGAAACTTGGTTTACAGATATAGAGTTTGTTCCCACATATAACAGCCTTGGCGTACTTTTTGAACAACACATGTCGAGGAATAAACAAGTAGAAGCTGTACTACGTAAACTTTCTAAAACAGTTGGAATGTTTTGCAGGTTACATTTCTTTCTGCCGCAGAACATCAAGCTATTAATTTACAAGTCTTTGTTTTTGTCACAGCTAAGTTATTGTTTCCTGGTGTGGGGTACTACGACACAAACCAAGACAAACTGTACAAGCTACAAAAGAAAGCGGTACGTATTGTTGCCAATAAACCCTATGGCGCCCACACTCAACTTATTTTCAAGGCATTAAATATGGCACTCGTAACTGCTATGTACGACAATACGCTGTTAAACCGTTTTCAGGCATCTCTTTAACAAAACTACACATTCTTACATCATCTTTCAGGTTTGAGTGGGAAAGAACATGTCCATTCTTTGCGAATGAATGCGTGCACTGGCAAGTTCAAGGAGCCCGCACGAACTATCGGCAGCAAATGCTGTCCTACGTACTACCAACACTGCTGAATTCTCCTGCTGTATAACTGCTTTCATACGTTTGGATTGTACAATAAATGTTAGTACATATATAGCGCTGTCAGGTATTTGTAACCTACAATGATCTTCTGTGAACTGTCTGTGAGTTGTCATGACCCAATGTACCTGTTGCACTGTATGCCTTGTAAGCAATGTTGTAGGCGTTACCGAAAAAAAGTAACCAATTATGTTACTCGCTACGCTAAAAAAAGAAACGCGTTACCGCCCTACGTTACCTACAAAAAAGGTAACGCGTTACCGTTACCTAAAAAAAGTACCGCTCGTTACTTTGCCGTTACTTCATGGCCATAAATTTTAATTAGTGCGTCTTCGCCTTAAGGACTCACGATAACAGTTTTATAAAGCTCACATTTCACATAAAACTCCTAGCTCAAACAACGATTTTACGAGAAATCTTGATTTAACGAGAATAAGTTTGCACAAATTTGCAGGAGCTTAGGTATTCTGTCTTTTTTTTAATTGGGCGCGTAGTCAAGGGCAGGTGTTTTCTGACATGCATGCGATCCGCAACAAGGATCGTCGAGAGCACCTGTGCACTTTGTTTATTTGCAACATCACTTTAGGTGCTCTGCGCTTTGCTTTTCACAAAAAAGGAGGTGGAGTGGGGGACACTTGGCGCAAAAAGTAACTAGTAACGTGACACCTCACGTTATCGAAAAATGTTAACGTAAGTACATTACCTGTTACAGTTCCCAAATGGTAAGGAGTACGTTACTAAGTTACCAAAAAAAAGTAACGCGTTACCGGTAACGCCGTTACTTGTAACGCGTTAACGCCAACACTGCTTGTAACGGAGCGCAGACATCGTCAAACATAGTATGGTTTTTTGCTTGCGTTTTCCTCAGTATCCGCAACATTGAAATAAAATTTGATTTCATCTGATAAGGAGCTTTGGTGAGTCCTCCCTTGGTTCGCTTTTTTTAGGTGAAACCTTCATGACAATAATATTTTATAACTTTATCTCTTTTTCACGCATCTTTTTCCTGTTTATCGTGCTGTCTGCCTATATACGTAAGTGGCTTCTCTGCGCTGTAAAAGCTCAGTTGTAGGATCAGCGCGCGCGCGCGCGCGTGTGCGTGTGTGTGTGTGTGTGTGTGTGTGTGTGTGTGTGTGTGTGTGTGTGTGTGTGTGTGTGTGTGTGCGTGTGCGCGTGTGCGTGTGCGTGTGCGCGTGTGCGTGTGCGTGTGCGCGTGTGTGTGTGCGTGTGCGCGTGCGCGTGTGCGTGTGCGTGCGCGTATGTGTGTGTATGCGTGTGCGTGTGTGTGCGCGCTGTGTGTGTGTGTGTGTGTGTGTGTGTGTGTGTGTGTGTGTGTGTGTGTGTGTGTGTGTGTGTGTGTGTGTGTGTGTGTGTGTGTGTGTGTGTGTGTGTGTGTGTGTGTGTGTGTGTGTGTGTGTGTGTGTGTGTGTGTGTGTGTGTGTGTGTGTGTGTGTGTGTGTGTGTGTGTGTGTGTGTGTGTGTGTGTGTGTGTGTGTGTGTGTGTGTGTGTGTGTGTGTGTGTGTGTGTGTGTGTGTTTTCTGCATTTTTTGCGTTGAAAGGTGGAAAGGTGCTGATGCTTCCATGCAGCTGAAAACATTCATTCAGGTTATCTCTGCTAGCTGCGCCCAGATTTCTGCAAATTGTGCCTAGCTACGTCAGCTCTTTTGATCATAAGTTCATGAGAACGCATTAAATACACAAAACATTGATATAATATACGGCAAAATTTAAAGGATGATCGATCCTTCATATTGCTCAGCCTGGGGCAGTAAAATATTTTACAGAAATTTTTGGAACCAAGTGCAGGAAGTGGCGGGGCGTGATGCATTCATGAACAGTGGTGCACACAAAGGTACCCGTAATCAAGATGGCACGAGGCCTGGTGTACAGTGCTTGACACAAATAGGGAGTGTACAAATTAATGGCGTACGTCTTACATGTACACTTAACTGCTGGATACATCAAGCATGGCGCGAGAGTTTAGTGCTGCTGATGTATAAGAAAATGGTTCATGTTTGCGTGACATGCGTGGAACAGCGCTGTTTAGCACTGTCAGGATTCATGAAGTGACTGGGTAAAGTAAAAATTACTCAACCGCATCCACTCGAGATATTATACGGCTGCAAATAAAAGCTTTAGAGCTTTTACAGAAACTTCGTACTTGAAGACAATTTTGTTTTGATCTCCACACAATACCGCTAACCCAGCGCGAGAGACTGGCAGTTTTGCGCGCTGGGTGCTGTGCTCTAATGAAGTGGCTAGCGAAGCTGAATAGTTCGCACTGGACTGGGTTCGAAACCCACAAGGGAAGAACTTTTATTTTTCTTTCTTCCTGACGATGCAGTCACTGATGATGACGCCATATAGTCACGCGGATTTTGGGTATGTTTCTCGTGGACGGAACACCGGGTTTTCTGACCGAATAGCCATAAAATGCTTTCGCATTAATAATTACTAGTAAGGCATGCCACTCCGTTGCAAGCACCCTATACCGAGTAATATGGAAGTGCTGAATTGCTTACGGCACCAGCTAAATTGTTGATCATTCAAAGGTTTAGATATAAGTAGTGCCCATTTCTAAAATTATCGTGACGAAAAATCTCAGGCCATATTTTGCAGTGTTTCCCAGTGTTTTGTGTCTGTGTGACTGGTCACGGCTTCCTGCTGGTATGTAAGGCGTGGGGTACAATGTCATGGATATATTTTCATAAACGAGCCCTTGCTGCTATATTACTGGGCGAGGCTGTGATAAAATGACTTTTCCTGGTTGGTGACAGATAACTTCACTTGAGAACTCTGGCGCTGCTGGTGCTATCTTGAGCTGCCTTGGCGCTGCTGGCGCTACAGGCACTGGCCGCGAAAGCGACCTTCCCCATGTCCAGCTGATTTCTTCACAATTGACGTCAGAACTGAATGAAGGCTGAAATGACAGACAGACAGACAGACAGACAGACAGACAGACAGACAGACAGACAGACAGACAGACAGACAGATAGACAGATAGATAGATAGATAGATAGATAGATAGATAGATAGATAGATAGACAGACAGACAGACAGACAGACAGACAGACAGACAGACAGACAGACAGACAGACAGACAGATAGATAGATAGATAGATAGATAGATAGATAGATAGATAGATAGATAGATAGATAGATAGATAGATAGATAGATAGATAGATAGATAGATAGATAGATAGATAGATAGATAGATAGATAGATAGATAGATAGATAGATAGATAGATAGATAGATAGATAGATAGATAGATAGATAGATAGATAGATAGATAGATAGATAGATAGATAGATAGATAGATAGATAGATAGATAGATAGATAGATAGATAGATAGATAGATAGATAGATAGATAGATAGATAGATAGATAGATAGATAGATAGATAGATAGATAGATAGATAGATAGATAGATAGATAGATAGATAGATAGATAGATAGATAGATAGATAGATAGATAGATAGATAGATAGATAGATAGATAGATAGATAGATAGATAGATAGATAGATAGATAGATAGATAGATAGATAGATAGATAGATAGATAGATAGATAGATAGATAGATAGATAGATAGATAGATAGATAGATAGATAGATAGATAGATAGATAGATAGATAGATAGATAGATAGATAGATAGATAGATAGATAGATAGATAGATAGATAGATAGATAGATAGATAGATAGATAGATAGATAGATAGATAGATAGATAGATAGATAGATAGATAGATAGATAGATAGATAGATAGATAGATAGATAGATAGATAGATAGATAGATAGATAGATAGATAGATAGATAGATAGATAGATAGATAGATAGATAGATAGATAGATAGATAGATAGATAGATAGATAGATAGATAGATAGATAGATAGATAGATAGATAGATAGATAGATAGATAGATAGATAGATAGATAGATAGATAGATAGATAGATAGATAGATAGATAGATAGATAGATAGATAGATAAAGAGGAGGAGGGAAAGGCAGGGATGTTAACCAGAACGGGGTTCCGGTTCGCTACCCTGCACTGGGGAAGAGGGATTAGGGGACTAAAAGGAGGAAGAGAGAAGGGAAAAAAGGCATAACACGCACACGCACAACGCTGTCACAATTTGTCACTCAATCCAGTCGCTCTCAAGTAGGCAAAGAGTGCCTTGTATGCCTTGAGGGCAGTCGACTGCTGTGGCCACGGACCGAGGATCTTTTGCTCTGTTAATGGGCGAGGATCGAGGCGGTCTAGGGCACAATACTGTGTATGTCTTGCACTCGCAAATGCAGGGCACTCACAGAGAAGGTGAGCGATGGTCTGCCCACAACCACAGCTTTCACAGACAGGGCTGTCGGCCATCCCCATCCGGAAAGCATAGCGGTTGGTAAAAGCAACACCGATCCATAAACGGCATAATAGTGTTGCGTCGCGACGTTCTAAATTACGTGGAAGACGAAGGCGCATTTCAGGGTCCAGTGCATTGAGGCGGAGGTTGCAAAACTCTCCCGTGTTCCACGCTGAAAGTGTGAGCTCCAGCGCCAAAGGGCGAAGCCCACACGCAGCGTCAGGTCTCGATATTGGGATCCTCACTGGAAGTCCGTCGTTGTGGGCAGAACGCGCAGCCACATCGGCCTGGTGATTACCGTTAATACCACAGTGTCCTGGCAGCCATTGAAAAATGATGTCATGACCTTTGGAAACGCTGCCGTGGTACAGTAGACGGATCTCAGCAACAAGTTGCTCCTGCGACCCGCGGCGTAGCGCAGCTTGCAGGGCTTGAAGGGCTGCTTTAGAGTCGGTGAAAACCGTCCAGTCATGTGGAGGTTCTTGACTCATGAACTCTACCGCAGCCCGTAAGGCTGCGAGTTCCGCACCAGTTGAAGATGTTGGATAGGTCGTGTTTACTTTCATGAAGATGGATCTGGCCGGTATCACCACCGACCCCGCAGAACTGGTCGAGCGAAGGGTGAAATGAATCATTACAAAACACAACCTTTGGCACTGAAAATGAGTGCCCTCATTTTTCACTCTATGTGCCTTTAACCCAGCACGAATGAGCTGCTAGATGCATGCATGCGCATGCAGAATTTTGTTTTCTGCAGCTGGCAATGCAAATTTCCTGTGAAGAAAGTGCCCGCTGCTCTTAGTGTATTTCATGCATTCGAACAATTGAGTTCATTATTTACTTGAAAGTATGGAGTTTCAGGGCTTAATTTCTGAGTTTTGGCAATGAATCATAAGTCTGGTTCTGAGAAATGCATGGTTCTTACAAGCTTGTACGGAAGCCATTTGTTGAAAATCTTATGGTTGGAACATACTTCTGAAATTTAATTACGACTACCATTATGGGAGTTATATATATGACCACTTTATTTTTCTGCTTTCCAGGTGAAACTGACAGTTGGGTGCAGAGGGACAATGTATGCAGTTTGTGTCATTGAAATAAAACATATGTACAATAGGGCACAAAAGTAACTCCCCGTCCCTGCATGCACCGGCCTCGACAACAGGAGTGCATCGTCAGGTGGCGCCCGTACGCAGTGCGGCACGGTTCGGAACTTGGAAGGGGGGGTCAGTTCCTTTTGTCCCCGATAGTACCTGAACGCAGCCTACACATGCCACTGTTTCATTCACAGCTACATGCTTTGTATGTATGCAATACACAACATGCATAAAACAAGTGCTTGTAACATATGCCTGCATTCTTTCAGCTCCTGGTCTGCTACTGTGCATGCTTGTGACATGCCCGTGCCAAGGATGATGTGTTGATCAGTCACAAAAACCCCAACGTGGATGAGACAGACAGCCGGACAGCTTATTTAAATCCAACGTTACACTGCACGCCATCATTTGGTCGTGACGAGCGTCTGAAGTGTCAGTATGACTGAACTGGGCATGCATGGGTGGTCATGTGGGATCACGAGTAGCGCTTTGTCCGAGCCAATGGCGGCAAGCAGCATCACTCGAAAATGTCCTATACGTATAATAGAGTCCATGGTAAAGAGAGGGTGGGCAGATGGTTCTTGATAATAACAAAGTGAACAAGTAAGGGAAAGCCTCAGGGCGCTTGCCAATGTTTCGACAAGAGGACCTGTCTTCGTCTTCGAAGACAGATCCTCTTGTCGAAACGTTGGCAAGAACCCTGGGGCTTTCCCTCCCTTGTTCACTTTGTGACTGTGCGTATACTAGGTTATTCGTATACGTAGAGAGGTTAAACGGAAGGCCCCTCAATTTAGCCCATGGAGTCTCTTTTACGGGTTGGCTGCTGCACTCAATTACAAGTAACTTCCGTACTTTAGAACACAGGATCTGTTTTACGCATTTTCTGTTTCTTTCTAGGTGTCCGTTTTATGAATTACGGAAGGCGGCGGGCAACAAATTACCTCCAATGATTTACGTAAACGTCAGGTTTAGAAGCAAAGTTTCACTTCTCGCATTCAAAGCTGAAGGTCAAATGACGCATGGATTTGACCTCTAACTCGAGGTTCGCCGCAGGTATGGCTGCGACGTCATACCATGTGACTTATCGCAGCTGTTACTGCTCATTCCGCCGGTGCCCCGATTGCCGCTCCGAATGCTCGCTCTCGCCAGTTGTGTCACATGACTAACCACGTGATTCGCTCTTGCTGAATAAAGGCCAGCGATCGCCGCCTGGACACCGCTAAGACATGGAGCCAGAACCGGTCACCGGGACGAGTTATTCGACTGAGCATTGGATGTGCCGGGCTGCCTCAAGCGATCCCTACGAAAGAGAGCGTCACGAAGCCGCGTTGGCTAGAGATAAGTCGCGAAAGCGGGCTCGTCGAGGTGATGAAACCGATGAAGAACGAGACGTACAGCTCGGCCAAATCTTTAGCTGGCGTGCGCGACGGCCGCCTTTTCTGCGCTCCTGCGCTTTGCGACGAAGCAAGCTTGCAGAAAGCTCGATGTTAGGCACGGGCTTAGTGAACCTGTGCTTAGATTTGATATTTTCGAAAGTTTGCTCCGCCATGAGCTGCAGGAGCACGGAAAAAGTGGACGTCGCGCACGCCAGCTAAAGATTTGGCCGTCTGTACGTCTGGAGAAGGCATCGGCACAGGCAACAAGAATATTTCAAGCGGAAAAGGGCAGCGGCGTCTAAAAATGTGTAACCATGCTTAATCGAGCTCTCGCTCCGTATAACCTGGCTCAGCCGAGTTGTGCCACAGCCATTTTTTTAACGCTGTTCCTTATTTCAGTCTTTGCCCTGAACGCACGCTCTACCACACAACCACTCGCAATACGCGCGCTCAGGAGCACGTCTTTGGGAGGGGAGAGGGGGGGGGGAGCAGCTATAGCTTAGCTGCCGTGACACCGAGTTCAAAATACCAAAGTTACTACCATTCCTGCTGCTACTGCTGCATCATGTATCAAGTGTACACCATTGAGACAATGCATGTGAAATGCAAAACAAACGCACGTAAGCACGCGTACTTCACGCGTACCGTGTACTGTGTTACCGCTACCGGAATACCGTGAGCCTGCCAGCCGCCAGTGCGCATGCGCAGATCGCCTTGAGGGCACCAGATGGCGCCAGGTACCCGGCAGCTGTGCACTGGCGGTGGGCGGGCTCCCAGTATTCCGGTAACGGTAACACGGAACGCGGTATGCTAAAGGTGTCTACTGTTACAGATACTTTCTCGTTTATTTGCGCGTCAAGTCTATTTACATTGCTATGGGAACATATTCTCGATGCCAGACGTTGCTCCTCGTTGCTCAACGTCTCATTGACCAAGGAGAGTCCAAGTACGCATGTAAAATTAGATGCAGATGCCCCCCTTCAACGGCTCTTTAAGTCAAGTGAGTATCGAAGGCCCCTCCCTTGAGGTATCCGCAAACCGTGTAAGATAAGGAGCGTCCCAAAGTTTGGTCCTTAGTTCTAAACGTGACTAGGAGTGTCGTTCTCGTATTCCTAGCAAGTTTTCCTCTTCACATTCTCCTAATGTATCACCCAGAGCCAATCCCGTAAGTTGCGTTGAAAAAGCAGCTGGGTGTCACGCATTAACCGAAGTTGTACATTCGGCCTCACGTTGGAAAATGTTTCTAAAAAGTGGAGCGCGCTGTTGTTTATCGGCTGACGAAGGTGCGGAATAAAAATTTGTTAGGTGTCGTGACACGCTATACGTTTCATTGTCGGGCCTGTGCGAGATTAATGCTTGAGGTCGACCGCGTTTTGCTCTCCGGTTCTGACAAGTGCAAACCCAAGCCTTTAC
The DNA here is from genome assembly GCA_030143305.2 of Amblyomma americanum. Taxonomy (NCBI): domain Eukaryota; kingdom Metazoa; phylum Arthropoda; class Arachnida; order Ixodida; family Ixodidae; genus Amblyomma; species Amblyomma americanum. The sequence continues at coordinate 22,340 of JARKHS020028364.1, forward strand.
TTCTCGCCTCTCCTACACCAGAAAACACGCGTGCTTCTGTTTCCACCTTCTTGCGGTGCAACGTTTTATTGCGAAAGCAATACTGCTCGAGGTTTCCGCACTTGGCCGTCGTCCCGGAGAATCCACCATTGACCTTTAGCGTGACCTGTGTGTGACGTCATACCAGCTGTGGAAAAGCGGGGCCCCAACTCGGCTCGTCGCGATCGTCCCAGCGAATCCTCCATGCTGCAGCTGCGCGCCGCTGCCGCGAGGGGCGCTCGCTCTACGTGACGTCATATCAGCTGTGGAAAAGCGGCACCCCAACTTGACTCGTCCCAGTCATCCCAGCGAATCCTCCACGGTATGTCGGATGATGTGTATAAGGTGAAGCTGCAACGATGTGCTGCAGCTAAGAAGCGGGCGGCGTGCGGAAGAAACGGATGAAGAGCGGGAACAACGTTCAGCTAAACGGCGTGCATATTGTGGGACTGATTCGATGAAAAACGATGTAAATGCGTGAGAAGGCTTTTTCGTGCAATAAATAAAAAGAGAAAAATGATGGACTATATATAAGACAAGGAAATAAATAAGTTGAAATAAAAACATAAAAATATCAAACAGTAGAAAGAAACAATAAAATAGAGGGGAAAGAGAGAAAACGTAAAGGCTTTCGCAATTCCGCTCTTAAGCAGACTTAAATGCACTCTTTTTAGCGGGCATTTGAGCCTGTTTCCAGCAAAAGTGCACCTATTTTCTTCCTATCCACCTAAATTACTTGGTTTTCAGTGGCCGACGTTTAACCTTCCGCAGAATGTGTGTATTAATACCCTGTCGCAGAAGCGCCAACCCCAGTTTCCTCTGGTTAGCTATACTCAATGGCCACGGTGTAAGATACATGGACACAGTGGCCCGCGTGGTTGGAAGATCAAGTCCCCTAGCTGCTCTAGGTGTCCATCTTCGCTATAAGCGGCCCATTATCGCGCGCTATTTGAACATGTTGCTGCCAAGAACCGGCGCTCGATGACGAAGCAGTTACTCTCCCCTTCACGTTCTCTCGTTTTTATTGCGCTAGAATGAAGGCTGCCAGTCTCGAAAAAAAAACCTTTGTCTGAGTGTCTGAAGCCAGCTAGACCTGCAGAAATAAAATAAATATGGCTGCGACTGCGCCGCGCCTGGGTTCCAAATCCGCGCCGGCGCTAACAGATCAGCTTCGCTGTCCACTTACGTAAGATCAGCTTCATTGGGCACTGCGCGCTGGCCACTGCCCACCGTAAGTAATATCCATATCAGTTTTTAGAATTTCAAAGCGTGGGTGCCATCGGCGCTGTGGCCCAACTAATTTTGGCTGCATCGCGCCAAAATACATGCGCTTTCGAGAAGCTTGCAGGCAAAGCAACCTCTACAGTGCACGTAACTCGTCAAAACTGCCAAAATATGTCGGACCATATAGCGCAGAGGGCAACCGTATTTTCGAAATTATAAAAACTGACATGGATATTACTTAGGGTGGGCTAGAAGCCTCTCAAAAATTAAGGAGCCTAACAGTAATAATTAAAAAGTTGAATATTCGATATTAGTTAACCAGCCTGCCAGTTAGCACATTTTAGCTCTCTGATCTACTACACCGCTGACAATGCTATGCCGAAAAACGCTCTTTTATCCCAAAGAGAATGTCTTCAAAAATGTCTAAATCCTTAGGTGAACTCCTTGTATAACAAGGGGGGGGGGGGGGGGGGGGGGGGGGGGGGGGGGGGCTCATGTTGTAGCGCGGCCTCCTCATAGAATTTGTGGAGGGATCAAACGCAACAATAATAACTGCATCGCCATTGACAATGTCATTGTGTATTAGATAACGCTACGCACTGCCTAGACAAGTGAAATATGTATTTTTTAAAATAAAATAATCTATTCGTATGTCTTAAAAATCGTGGCAGACATGATTACAAGACATAAAACTGAGCAGGGGATAAGAAACAGCAGAGAAGGAAACAGGACGAGCTCGTCCTGTTTGCTTCTGTTCTGTGCCTTGTCCCTTGCTCAGTTTTATTTCTTGTAATCATGTCATACTAACTCCCCCTTATCGTTCACTCGTGGCAGACATAACTGATACCATTGCTTCCATGTTTTTGCGTATTTAATAAGGAAAGAAAATATCAGACAAAGTATAGAACTATATAGGTCCGGAACCAGCAAATTAGTGCATGCCGCTGATATAAAAAATGTAAAGGCCATGAAATTAGCGAGTAGAGAACAAATATTTTAATGAATGTTTGTCGTTCAGGAACCTTTACATTTTTGTACATATGCAACGGCAAGGGAAAAATCTCAATGACGCTGTGCTTCGTTTCAGTGCACTGCGCAGCAGCAGCTTTCACCGCTCATGTATTGCGAGTAATTGCACCGAAATTTTATTCGCAACAGCAAGCCATTGATAGACCCTTGAAAGTTTGCGCTAGAGTGGGGCCCCTTGCGTTATATGACTCCAGGTGCATGGGAGTTGCCACGAAATCCAACCCGAGTTATACCCCTGTCACACGGGACTTCTTCACGGCCTTTACCGTAAAGTTGTCTTAATGTCTTAATAAGCCCCGTGTAGTGCCGTCGTTGCATAAAAAAAAAAAAAACGAAACGCTCACCACACGTGTATGGCGTAGCTGCGCTGACTGGTAGCCGGTTGACCTAATGACACGAAATAAGCGACGCGAGATAGCACCCAGTTTCTATGGCAACGAGATAGTTCAGTATGTTTTCGGGAACGGTTTAGTGGTGCGAGAGTGGTACTTTATCTGCCGCTGGCATCCAGTGCTTTCACCCTGTTGTGTCCTCACGTATATTTCTCACACTGTGCCATGGGCAGATGCTGAATTCCGCTACGACTATATATTTCCACCGAATTGAATATATTTATTTGCCTGCTGATGTATTAAATGTCCTTCTTGCTATTTGCCTGCTTGCCTTCTTTGCCTTGTACTATTTGTTGTCGCCATTCACGCTCCTCTGCCTAGCAAATGGTAGCGATCTACATTTTTTCCAGGCACTATTCCTTTCGGGTCCATATGAAAGACGAATATTTGTTGCCGAATTTGTCTTGGTCTGCACAAATTTCCTCGTTTTCCATCAACAGCAGTCATTTCAGCTCAGTGCCCCTCTGCTTTGTCATTGTTGGGAACCTCTTGAATTGGTCACTTCACTTCTGTTTATTTCACTCCAGTTAAACTAATTAGCATGGACAATCTGTCCCCCCCCCCCCCCCCCTTGTTTTTTTTCTCAAGCGCAATGGTTGAGTTTTTGGCACATTCACTTCTTAGTGTACCTGCCACTCAGTTCACCCCTATAGCCTTATATCCTCATGCAGCTCGCTACTCGTGCAGCTTACAGTAGTTTGACTAGTCGATGGCGGTCTTGCGCTGCGGAGTCCAACGGTTAAACCTCGGAACGACATCGGAACTCTGTGAATGCTCTTAAGCCAGTTTAGCGAATACACCCGCACATTGGAGATATATCTCCCCAGTTATATCGTTGCTATCGGAAGACTTCTTTCGTAAGTACAACTTTCCTACTAAGTTGTGCCACGTTTCTCTCAAAGTAACTGAAAAGTCTCTATGTCCTCTTACAATATCACATACCGCCGCCAAGGTCTCCCGGTGGTTGTGGACCTCGGCTGCTGACCCGTAAGACGCGGGTCCGTGTGCTATGCGATGTCAGTGCACGTTAAAGAACCCCAGGTGGTCGCAATTTTCGGAGCCATCCACTACGGCATCCCTCGTAGCCTGAGTCGCTTTGGGACGTTAAACCCCCATGAACATTAAAATATCACATGCAAACTTTTCTCCCGTAATTCTCTTTGCATTCTTTTTATGATCGTTTCGCGTATCGTACGGTACGTATTACGTCCCTTTTTGAGACTCAACACGAAACCTCGGGTGATCCCCCATTGCGGGTTTGTGCCATTTCAACAGAGTACAGCAACAGTAACTATACAACATCCATACCGTCCATTCAGAACCCATGACAGTAGACAGGTCGACTGTGAGGACTTTATGAACATGAGTGGGCAGTCAAGACGCGGTCACAAGTGCATGCTCCTGCTATACTCGTCTCATACCGCGATATATCTGATGGGCTTAGGAAAAGAATGTTAATGGGGTTTTTATTTTTCATAAGAGAGCGAAAAACGTGCGCCAAAGCAGAGCACGCGTAAAACAGTAAACAACAAGGTTCGAAACAAGTGAAATGAAGTGTATGCAAAACTTTTGACATCTGCAACCATGGCGAGTCAAAACATGCAGAGTAAGTTAGCAGCCTATATGTTGCCTGCAGAAATTGCGGGAACAAACTTAAAATATCTTTCTCTAGCGCTTTCTTAACACCATGTGGAAAAAAAGTATTACTGGATTCGCCGCTCGAATGCAAAGGGCTATAGTGCCCCAGGGAGGATTTAAGCACAACTCGTCCATTTTTTTTTTCATGTCGGCGTTCTTCATAGCATCCACTACTAACAAAATATAAACAAAAAATGAAAACCACCAGAAAAATAAATCCCGGCCTACGACGGGGCGCAAGGCCATATATCGAAACCGCATAGCAGCCAGTGTTTTGCACGTCCGGGATTTGATTCCCGGCGCTCATTTGTTAGGTTCGTGTCCCTGTCAGGTTTTAGTCGCATACTTCGCAAATGCCCGAACGTATGGCGCCGCTCATAAACGCGCCGGTCGCACGCGTCTCGGACCCCGCACTTCAAAGTCGGCTGGCCTCAAAAGGAGTAGTACCACGTTAGATGAAGCCATAGCGTGAGACAATGGTTGGCCCTCCATTTTTCAAACACTGGCTTTGCAGCAGCGTGACAAGAATCCGGTTCCGAAGCACGATCGGGTTTCTTTCATGCGATAGAGGAAAAAGCGTGGAACCCCCCGCGGAGCCTTGGATTACGAAGTGATTTGTTTAATTGCGGGCTTGTTTGTCTCCAGCTGACAGTTATTTCAGGGGGGGGGGGGGGGGGGGAACCACCGCTTCCAGGCCTCCGCATTCAGGGCTCGTTTTGTTGCTTCCTTCCTTTCGTGCCTTCAGCGTGTTCTTTCAAGGAGTTATTCCAAAGCGTATAGGCGTCTTTACATTGGCTTCCTCCTATGTGTCCCTTTGCTTTGTATTTTGCGTGTCACGCCGACTCATTTTGATATATTCGAGTTAGACAAAACCTACAAGACGTAAACTCTCTTCTGTTCCTATATCAACAGACAGTGCAGCTGCTGGTAGGGATGCAGGCGTTTTCCTATTGAACGTATTACAGACTCGTACTTCCGATGCGTGATCGAATTCTGCGTAGATATAGCGAAGTGTGGTCGTGTGAGGGGCTCTTATGGCTGAAGTGTTTGCGCCCTACCTGACAGGTCTGTGAATTTGATCCCTCCCTTTTTCTTGCAAACAAACCGACGTACGCGCAACGGTGCGACAAGTAGTTCGACGACACACTCTGAGCGCTCGTCGAGTTCATTTGAGATTGGCCGCAAGCTAGTCGAAACATTGACCAGCCTACTGCGGGTATGGAAAGCTTCTGCACGCTTACGCCGTTACATCAAGTAATCAGGATTTGGTCACGGGGGGGGGGGGGGGGGGGGGGGGTAAACATGCAAACCTTCTCACACACGCGAAACGAATTCAGAAGCCCAACGAACACGCTTCGTAGGTTCGTCGCTCTTTGTGTTTTAGTATTCAGCCTGGTGTGGGCTTCTGCCCAACGTTCTACGAACTGACCGCCGTTATTGCTCTCTTACCAGTTTTACCGTTTTTTCACGGCACTTAAATGCGCACCATGACCTTCGGACGCCTAAAATTCAGCTTTGATACAATCTCTTGGTTGTATTTAGTTTTTACTAGGGAAAAATACTGCGCTGCGGCCGCCGCACTACCGTCAAAATGCATTCGCTGCTGAAGCATTGTTTGTTGCTACTGTGTCTCGGTTGCTTACAGCGTGCGCACAGCATTTGCTATGAATCAACAGATGCCTTTGGTTCTTGCCTTCGACTGTTTTCATGACCTTCGAATTTTAGTCGTCACGGGTCAGCACGAGCTATGACTGTCAAGTCTTTTTCTTCCTCTTAGAAGAAAAAGTAAACGCCTTTCTTTTGCTAAAAAAAAAAACAGTAATTTCCTCGCTTGTTCTCTAAAAGGGGTTTGCTGTCTTGAGCTAAAAAGTTTCTGAAAAGCAATCATCTTTTGACAATAACAATACTTTTTTCAGCCTTCGTGACAAGCTACTAGCCCCACGATTTTATATATGTGCATTAAGCTTGGAATAGTAGCTTCGTTAAACGACGATGACACATGGATGGAGGTGCCATCCCGCTTCCGTCCTCCTCATCGCCGTTCTTGTGAAACAGCTTTGAATAAAGCACGTCCACTGCTTGCGTTATCCCTGCGGCGCGGCCTATAGGAGGCGCGCACAGAACCAGACTGCCGCGACAGGTGTTCAGAGGCCGCTATGGTAGCCATGCCCTAAAGACATTTTGGTCGCCGACGTATTTATTGCTCCCATTCTTTGTTTTACTCGCGGCTCCGGAATGCTTCGCGAGCTGTTTACGCTTCCACCCTCAGTAATAAAAAGAAGCGACCGGTAGTCTCTTCCTCGAAATATATACGCCAGAAAGTGGTGTTTCTGGAAAGGCGAAATACGCCCCATTGCCCCAGGAACTCTTTTTTTCCTGCGAGCAGAAACACCGACTTGGGCCAAACGCAGGAGCAGCAGCAGCGACAAAGGCAAACCTTAAAACGCTGACAATCATTATTTTGTCGCGCGCCGAGAACACTTTCTCCGCCGCCAAAAAGGGCGTGCGCGCGAGGAAGCCGCGTTTCGCCGGTGGCGCCCTCTGTGTTTCCACTTGTCGCTGTTTGTGGAAGCGGCGTGGCGCGCACTTTTTGTTTCAGAGGCCGCGTCGCACGTAATCGAGCCAGCAGAGGAGAAAGACCGGCCCAGATATATTGCCTCGCGCTCGCCCTTTTTCCTTTCGCGGCGAGCGTCTCGATAGCGATGTTGATGACTCGACAGACGGGAGCACCCTCTTCATACATTTAACGCTCAGTCAGCAATCGACGAGGGCCCGAGCTGCCACTGTGCGCGGGGGGGGGGGGGGGGGGGGGGGGGGGGAGAAGGCTGAATCTGAAGCAGCTTCCCCGTGTTTGCTCAGACGTAAAAACGAAGCCTGACACTCGGCCGAGCAGGCCCGAGTGAGACGTTATACCGCTCCCCGCTCTCGCGCACCGCCAAAGCGTGATATCTTGAGGGGAGGGAGGCGTCGCGGCGAGTGTATATACGGCTATATATATATCTCTCTATATTTATTCATATCCCTGGTGGTTGATAACGTCCCTGGCTCTCCCTTTTCGCGGTCCCAAATTAAGCCTAACTTTCACTCTCGGCCGGTATCGCTGCGGCGAAGGGGAGGACCCTCCCTCGCGATCCCACGGCTTTTTGAGGTTGCCTCGTGAGCCGTGTAGGCAACGCTGCTGCTCGGCTGCTCCGCAGGGAAGGTTCCCGCGCCCGGCTCCCCTGCTGCTCCCTTTCTGCGGTCGCATGCGCCGCGCGGCGCCCTGTTTCGCCCGACGTGCCCTCTTTGTCATCCGCGTTTGTTTGCCCGGGCCTCACCGCCAACGGGTCTGCCTGGGAGCGCGCTGTCTAAATCAACGTCGTTCGGATTACTGTCACCGCCGCGGCAGCAGGCTGCCGCCCGCGCCTGGCCATTGGTGTCCGTCTTCGCGCCTGCATGCATTCGCACTGCGAGCTTTACCTCCTGTAAACTAAACGCTTTCGGGAGGGGGGGGGGGGGAGGAATTTTTAACACACGAAGCGTCTACCGTATTAGTGCGCAGTTGGGTATGAGTGGAACATGCACTACCGACGTTCATCATATCCAACTCATCTTGAACACACACACACACACACCACACACACACACACACCACACACACACACACACACACACACACACACACACATATATATATATATATATATATATATATATATATATATATATATATATATATATATATATATATATATATATTCAAGTATATCTGGTGGTCCTGAATTCAGCGACAAAACGAGTCACCCATGTGTCACTCCAAATCGTTGCATAGATGAACGGGAGATTTGTTCCGCCATCGAAGACCTGAAGTGCATCTTGTGTGGTTAATCCGATTATGGCAAACGTTTCACCCCTCTCAAAGTATAGTGCCTGGCCGGCGAAAGCTTGCACCCATTCGAAAAGCCGTGGGTAACCAACTTAACCAGGATTTGAATCCAGCACGTGCCGCATACATCGCGGATGCTGTGCCACAATTTCATCGCTACGGGTAATTGTGACAATGTGTCAGACGTTTAGGCATCTTTTTCCTTAACATTACTGCCTGCCTACAGAGTGTTTTTCAAACAAAAAGAGAATTAAGTTTATTCCGACGTCTATGCATTACAAGAATGGCGATGCTGGAAACACAGGCGAAAGGACTACGGATATGCATAACTAATTCTACCATACCCCTTGCTCAAGGACAAGATGCCATTGGCGATATACTTGAACCCGAAGCAATCAAATATTGTGCGCCAGTATGAAGGTAAGCAAGGCTATAACAACACATGAGACATTAACGGCATAGAAGGGAGGCCCTAAATGATGAGAAGACAAGATGGCTTCTATATAAGCATTTACAGGGTTAGTATAGAAGGTATGTAGTATTCGCCCATAAAAAAACTCTGCGTGCGTGCGTGCGTGAGCGCAGGCGTGCCCCGTTAATACGGAAGTCTCGAATTAGGGACAATTTTTGGGGGGGCCAAACTTTTTCAATGTATTTTCGCATCATTAGTATGGAAACTCGCTGTCCGGATCAGTGTCAGAGTGAAAAAATGCACGGAACCCGTTGGAGCCCATGTATTTTTGTACCGTTACTAGGGACAGCGATGAGAACAAAATATCGACTTATTTAACCAAATGATTCCATTCCTGTATTTTGAGTGCTGGACACCAGCGAAAGGCAGTGCGAAAGTGCTGTTGCGTGAATGATGGCCTTTTATGCTTTGCGGTGTGGTTTTATGCTTTGCAGTGCCAAAGTGCCCGGTCGATGTGCCTCACCGTTTGCCATATTGTATATGAGTGTGAATAAATTCTCTGTGTAACCTGGCTACGTGGAAAGCCGTATTCGGTGGCTGTCAGCCGGCTGAACTCATTACGCACTAGCGGTTCGAGGTATGTGAACAATCGTGGTAGGAGATACGTGATCCCACCGTGAGACGCCATCAAGTGTCTCATAGATCACTAGGTGCTTCAAACTGCATCGCGTTACTTTAGAGACCACGGAGTTGAAGATAACAGATTGGGAATTCTCAAAATTTTGTCTCATTTGTAGTTCACGTCCCACCAATATGCACAGAAGTAGACATTAATAGAAGAGTGACTTTTTTTTTTTGCCCTGAGGAAATATTTTTTCTTTATTTTCCTTCGTTACTCGTTATTAAGGACAACTGGCGTTATGGACACTTTTGCTCTGGAATCAAAGTGCCCAGATTAAAGAGGCACGACTATATATCATCGCGTGAGAAAAGAGTATAAAATTATGACCTTAGCGGTTCTTCTCCAGTGTATTGAAAATTCTGCATGACAGCCTAACAGCGCTTGAATGTTTAAAACAGACGAGATCGATGTACTAATCTCTCAGCACACCTTGCTAGACAAAAGGAGCAGGAATTTTCCCAACATAAACGCAACAAAAACTGCATAAAGAGTGAGACATATTGTTATCTTTCACTTTGACTTACGGCCTCAGTAATGCGTTTTGTTTTCTTGAGACGTCGATTGCTTAACAGTTTCTTATTCAGGATACATTGAGGTAGCGGTGAGGAGTAATTTAACTCTTAACCAAATGTATTTTTGCTTAAACCAACATAAATATCGAAAATTCACGTCAGGCATGTCGGCTTTTCGCAGAAAGCCAATTCACGCGGCCTCGATAATATTTGTAACCGAAAGTGCGTCTTCGCTATGGATATATTCAGCCGGTACACGGCCCCCTCACGCAGCGTGTGCATACGGTTTTCGCCAGTCCCCCGCTCACAGCGGCTTCCCTTCGCCGTGCCCTAGTTAGCGCGCATGCGCGCTGCCTTTTCGGCTCGATTTCGTCGTGCGGAGCGCGTAAGCGGGCTTATCGAGGCGGTATCTGGTGCGCGCTGTTAATCGAATGCTCGCTCGAATGAGCCGCCGAGATTGGAACGGTTGGGGACGCGCTGACGCGTCACGCAGAGGCCATGATGTGTCGATCAAATGCTCAGCCGCCTGATTTGGGGAAAGAAGGCGCGCCTGCTCCCTAATTAACGCGGGTGCCACTTGGGACGCGCGAGAGGGCTCGCCCGTCTCGCCGCGTGAACGGGCAGCCGACGCGCCGTGTGCGGTCAGGGATGAGGACGGACGCCAACCCGAGCGTCCGCGAAACTTTCGCCGGCTCTCCCGCTGCTCCGTGACGCCCCGTATCGATACACGCGTCCCGTCAGAGGGGGACGTTGAGGTCACCTGGAAGAGGTCATGGCGCCTGTCGGCGCGTGCTAGAGAGAACGTCGGTGGCCGGAATTAGCATGCACACCGTATTCTTGTTGGTACTGATAGACATTCGCAAGTAAAGACGTGACGCATTACATTGTGTTTCACCTTCTCTTATTGGCTACTTTGCGTGCATGTGCGCGCCTGCAAAATGTTCTGAAGAACCTTAGAAAGAAAGTGGAAGCCTTGCCCGTCCTAAAAGGAAAAGAAACCAAAAGCTCATATGTCTTGCATAAGAGAGAGAAAAAAAGGTCCCTCGAGCATGGAAGACGAAGGAAGCATGAATAAGACTTAAGGGATGTCACACGCCTGGTTTTAGTTTCATGCTTTTTTTTCTGTGTAATGATGCATAAGACATTATAATAGATGGATCAACACGTGGTATTCCCCTATGAGCACTAAACAGATTATAACTGAATTCCTTCTCTTAAGAGCAGGTCCCTCACTTTCGGTCGTTCGGTTTCACCAACTGAACGATGGCTGTGACGGTGTTGTTTCGGTCAAGTCAGACAAGAAAAAAATTGCAATGTAGCCGCTGATACATCGTTTGTTGCCATAACAGCGGTTCAAACTGGCTGACTTAAGCGTTTTAGTGAATTCAAACTACGCATCAGTGATTGTGCAGTATTTTTCATGCGACACGTGACCTAAAAGCACCTTACACGTCTCCAACCGACGTTCGGTTTTTGAAACCAGTACAGAATAAAAAGAAACTGAATTGTAAATTATTTAGCCGTCGTAAGGGAATGCCAAAGCCTCGACAATGTATACTAACGTCTAACACTTAATTTCAAACAAAGAAAACACGCCATCATCAATTTGGTGTACATACTCCTTTAAAGGGACAAAATTTAGGGGACATCTCTGTATGGTGCTCACTGTTTATGACAGCTAAATCTCGAACGACCAGATATACAGGCACAAATGAAAGAAGCTAGTCTACGCCATCATGTCCATAAGATTTTTTTTGTTTTGAACAATGCAGACTAGTGTAACTTACCTTTGTTTAACCTGGCGCTTAGTAACATTTCATTTTGTTTTTTACAGAGGAAGGTCTGCACAAAAAAGTCACTCAACGACGCAGCTATAGCATATAAAGGGAGAAAAACTACTAGTGAAGCTATGAGTGTGTGCAGTACAGGAAACTGATGCCATATTCTTACAGTTCAAAGAAAGCTTGATAATTTCCTAAATTAATGCATTATGCTGAGGCGTCACGGCAAAATTCAAGCTTTTTGAAACAGAAAAGGTAGAGTAGAGTCGAGCGTATGAAAGCTGCATCATTAATGGCGCATATGACATCTGTCGGTTTAGCTCTGGACTACGTCTATCGGCACAATGATTAAATTTGCCTCCATTGGACTTACATCGGCACAGCTAGCCCATTTTGGCGAGATGCATGCGCTAGCAGCATAAGCAGCCTCGTAACAGAAAAGGCCGTGTGGCGTGCGGAGCACAGTGCATGGAACTGGTTTCATTATATCTCTGTGTCTCTAATTTGCAGCAGTTTGGAATAAGAAGTTTTAATTTTAGACCAGTCAAAGCTTACGAAAAATCTTTCGCTTCTTTTTTGGCCTATAGATGTTATTGAGCTTAATTCGCATTGAAATGAATTGATTTCTCCAGAACAACTGGAAGGATTTCCAGGCAGAAAGCTGCTTTTGCAGCTTGACTGGGCCCGGAAAACCGTTACATAGCAGTGGCATCGACATATCAGGTGATGGAAATAAATGTAAGAAAGATACAAGTAAAAAGGAGAACAAAAATACACACTATGAAATACAAACAATAAATACACATAATAAATACAATTGTGTTTTGAAAACTACACCCTCTAGGCGCACCTAGTCCAAAATAATACGTAAGCAGTAAATACGCATGCAGTAGATTCATAAAGGTGTACTGAATGTTCACTTATGCATATTTATATGGACAACTAGCAACCAGCGGAGACAAATAAAAGACAAATGAGACAATTAGAACAGTTCGATTAAAAACTTATTTGTTAATTACGACTAAAAAAACTCGATGACCGGTATTTCAAGGCGATAAGAAGCAGGGTTTTTATTTCTCCTTTCCGCCTTTTTTTTTTGTTGCTTGCTTGTGAATTGTCCTGCTCACATTTCATTTGCCCGCGATAGTAGTCGGCTTTTGTGTGAGGTTGACTGAATTAGCTGTGCTACGCGGACTAGGACGCGAGCTAAGAGAAAGACCGTACGAAACATCGCAGCGGGCATCTCTTAATTCGCAAAGTTCCAGGGCGGCAATTTCTGTTAATCAGTGACAGAATGGAAACGTAGAAAAAAAATAGTTAATTTCTCCTGTGCACTTCAGTAAATACGCAGTAAAGAATTGGGTGTGTTGCTGTGTTTCAATTAGCTCTGAGAGGGACTAATATATGTGGAGCTGTAGCGCTAAAGCGAATGCTCGATTCTTCCCTGACAGAAGCTGATGTCCCGTGATGTTCAGCATGAAGGTCACCATCATCATCGTTTGATTTTTTTTCTTTTAATGGCGCGAGGGTAGCTTCGCCAAAGAGTGCCGTGGCTATCGTGTGCGGTCTGCCCAAGGTGGGTCAAAGACCCATTTTCCCAAGCGTTTCGCTCAATTCGCCCCGAGGAAGCCGAACATCAGGCCAGCAGAAAACTTTTACCTATTGCAAAAATCGCCGGGCACCTGTTTGCAGTGGGGACCGAACCCTGCACCTCCCGCATACGAGGCAGATAGTTATTCCCATGATAGAAGCTCAAGTGGCATAAGCTGCCTATTGTCCTGGATGTAAGCGAGACACCGCTAACCGGCGCAGCGAGCTTCGTTATCATGGTTCTTCCGACACCAGTTCATGTCGCCACTTCTGAGAAATCGAAAATTAACGGCTGCACATCCTGAATCCGACTGTACGCTTCTCTCCTGCTGGTGCCCTGAAATGCCATTGGACACACCCTTTCTTCTTTTTTTTTTTCTCCCGAACACTAGTGATTTCACGTCTGCTATACTACAGTTTTGTGCTGCTGCTGGACAGCGTGGCACCTTGAGCAATTCGGAGCCAAATTTCGCGTCACCGGCATTGAATGCAATGTAAACCACCGACGCATGGCGTCGGCCGTAGCCATGCTCGCCGCATTTCTTGTGTATTGCTGCGAT
>JARKHS020028365.1:0-107607 GCA_030143305.2 Amblyomma americanum
CGGATCCCCGTCAACTCCGCCGTGATGGAGGAGCTCAGGAAGGCTGCGTGTTGCTGGCTGTGGACAGGGAAGGAAAGTGAAATTAAAATTGATTTTAAGGAAAGGAAATTATGCCAGTCTCACATATCTCGGTGGACACACGAAGCGCGCCGTAAGCAAAGGAAAATGAAAGTTCGTTGTAAGAAAAGAAAATCATGCCAGAATCACATTGCGCCATTTCCTTTTCCCAAAAACAATTTATTTTTTCATTTGGCTTTCTGAAATTATTCGCAGGGTTCGTGCGTCGTTTGGAACCGGATTTGTTTCCATATCTCCGTATACAACGATCAATACTAGAGTTGTAAATATCAACGAAGCTATATTAAATATTTGCTATCTTGCATGAGCGCCTTTAATGTCGTTTCGAAGGCGCCTGTGTGCTGTGCGATGTCAATGCACGTTAAAGACCCCCAGGTGGTCGAAATTATTCCGGAGCCCACAACTACAGCACCTCTTTCTTCCTTTCTTCTTTCACTCCCTCATTTACACCTTTCTTTACGGCGCGGTTCAGGTGTCCGAGGAAATATGAAGCAGACACTGCGCCATTTTCTTTTCCAAAAAACCAATTATATAAGAAAGCAAGATCTTTAACGAATAGAAAAAATGCCTACTACTTTGTGAGTGCCAGTATGACTATCAGGTTTTTTCGCGCTTCAGCTTTGTGCTGTTCCCCGCTCTAAATCATCTGTGGTGATTTTATCGCCCACCATAGTGCGTGGGGCAGTCCGCGCCACTTCGCGCGTGGAGACGACCTGCTCGACGCAGCAACGCAGCTGGGAAATTAGTTACAAAACTGGGACTCACCCCCTTGAACACCGGCGAGCCCACCTTTCGACGACGCGGAACAACCGGCTCCTGCATCGACGTTGCCTTCGCATCCAGAGGCATCGAGGCGACATGGCGACGATCACCATCTCTCTGTGGCACGGATCATTACTCCATTCTAATCGAACCCACTGCATAGGAGGCGCGCCCCAAACGTGCCTACTCTATTACCAACCGGAGTGTGTTCATGCGGGCGGTCGAGGAGGCGGCAGCCACTGGCGCAGATATCTTTTCAAGTCTAGTCCGAAGCGCTCTCGCAGCCACCCAACGAGCAGAGGTAAGGGCAGGGAAGCCCACACCTGATATGAAGCTGCTCAATCTGAGCGAGAAGAGAGATCGCGCAGAGCGACGAGTGCGACGGACTGACAGAGCCGTCGACTGGACTGTCTACAACCGCCTGGACGCGGAGGCTGTTTACACCCTGTGGCGCATCACCGAACCACAGGCAAACCGTCAACCGCTGGCCGTCCGCGCAATCTCCAGCGGTCTCAGCTTTGAAGAGTTGGCAGAGCGGATTGCTGACCGGTTCGCGCCGCCCAGCCCCGCAAACGCAGCTAACATAGCTGCTCCTGAGAGCCCCAGAACCGACGCCTGTCCCTCGCCCGTCGCCTGGGAAGGTCCATGTGATGCGCCGTTCACCGCGGTGGAACTGAACAATGCGCAGTAGCGCTGCCGCCGCCGCTCGGCGTCCGGACCGGACGGGGTGATAAACCAGATGCTGCGAAACCGGGATGCGCAGCAACGCCAGATCCTAGATCACCCTGGTGTGGGAACGCGGGGAGCTACCGGAGGATTGGCGAACCGCGGTCGTTTGTCCCATCCGAAAGGCAGGGCGCCCACCTACGCAGCTGAGCGGATACCGGCCAGTGGCATTAACATCGGCGGCAGGTAAGCTCATGGAGCATATGGCGTTGCAGCGTCTGAACGAGCGGGCTGCGGAGGCTGGTTTGTTTGACGAGCGGCAGACGGGTTTCCGTGGGATGCGGTGCACGGACGTTGTTACAGCGCTGGAGCATGCCAGGGCGGCAGGCCAGGTTGCGCTGCTGCTACTACTGGACGTCTCGGGCGCTTTTGACAACGTTTACCGCGCACCAATTCTCGCGGTGCTTGAGGGAGCTTTGTGTGAGCGGGCGCCTTTTGCGATACGTTCATGGCTTCCTGAGCGGGCGCACCATGCGCGTACGAGTAGGGGGTAAGCTCTACAAGCCTCGCCCGGTGGACATGGGCGTGCCGCAGAGTTCTGCCTTATCACCATTTCTGTTTAATGTGGCCATGTCGGTGGTGCCGGCCTCCCTCCCCACGAGCGGCCGACACCATGTGTACATGTCCATATATGCAGACGACATAGCTCTGTGGTGCCGCGGACCACCGGCCAAGGCGCTCCGCGTGCTGAGGTGCCTTCAGGGAGCTCTGACCGCAATCGATGGCGGCTTGCGCGTTCTTGGTCTCTCGCTGAGCGATGACAAATCAGTGACCATGGCCTGCGTTTCGCGCTTGCGCGCGCACCTTGCACCACTGTCACTGGACGGTACTCCGATTCCTTGGCGTAAATCGGTGCGGTACCTTGGCCTGGACATCGACTGGCGCCTTTCCTTCCGCCCCGCAGCGACCCATGCCTGTCTGCAGATGAAGAGGATCACAGCCGCCGTGCACAAGCTCACCGCTCGAGGCCAGGGCATCTCCCAGCAAACCGCGCGGCGGCTATACAACGCTGCAGCTTTGGGGGCGGTATTCTATGCGCTGCCGCTCGTCACGGTGCGCAAGCCGTGCTGGAAGACACACGAGCTCCAGCACCGCAAGTCCTTGCGCGTGTGCCTGGGCCTGCCCAAAAACTTGCAGTGCGCCGCAACGTTGGCCGTGGCAGGAGCGTGGACACTTGAGCTCCAAGTAGCGCGCAGGGCACTGAATCACATCGAGCATTTTCACCGCGCACCGGACGGCGGCTCGCTGCTGCAGCGCATGCGCTCGCACCCGCGCTCACGAATGGGCGTGGCGCAGCTCGAGTATGAGCAATTGACACAAGGCCCACCCCCCTACGACTCCTGCGCGTCCTGGCCTGGTGGCTCGGAGGTACAGCGAGAGGTCTTCGGCATTGTGGGAAAGCAAGCGGAGCACGCCCCTCCGTGCTGTGTAGCAACTGGCCAGAGCCGTCATACACGAGGAGCTCCAGGACCATCTCCTCGTGTACACCGACGGCTCAGTGGCCCGCGACAGCAGCTCCCTTGCAGCGGCGCCTACCATCCCCGCCCTGCGACTGCACAGCCAGCAACACGCAACCTTCCTGGGCTCCTCCGCCACGGCGGAGTTAATGGGGATCGATCCGGCTCGGGCTGGACCTGCTGCTCACCCTCGGCCCTCCGCCGCCCAGGAGTGCTCTGCTGGGCGAAACCCACGCCGCCCTCAGCCGCCTGCAACCTAACGGCCGCGGTACCCCACTAGTGCGGGAAATTCGCTCGCACATCGAGCGCCTCGCGCAGAGAGGTTGTGCCGTGCGTGCACAGTGGGTGCCCGGTCACTGCGGCATCGCCGGCAACGAAGAAAGCTGACGACCTCGCGACCACTGCACACCATCTACCTGAAAGCGATCTGCCCCTGGCGCTGGAGGACGTGCGTGAGGCCATCCGCGACCATCTCCGAAAGCAGCACCCCGACCCACGCATCGCAGGAGGTGAGCGCATCGACAGTATCACCAGCTGTCGCGCACTTACATGGTCACAACGTGCAATAATCCTCCGCGAGCGCATTGGCTCCGTGTGGCCCGGGGACAACGGGTGCGTCACGGAATCGCTACGAGTGATGTGTGTGACGAATGTGGTGCAGTGGAAACACTAGAACACCTGCTCCTTCACTGTGCTGCGTTCGCCGATGCTCGTCGCGATATGCTCGCGGCCTATATTGCGCAGGGCATACTACCAGACTCCATCAAGACGCTATTGTGGCCGCAGGGCAGTGCGCACACTTGTGAGCGAACTTTGTGAGCCTCTGTGCATTCCTCGAACGCACGAGGTTGACATCCCGTCTGTTCTCCGTCAGGTTGTTGCACGCAGTGACCGAACGCTTCGCGAGTTCTACCTTGAACGATTAATAACTGGACGCCCCACTCCAGTTGTAGCCAACACAGTGCTGTGCGCGTGTGTTTTAATTCCTCTAAAATTAACTAATCTCGCGCGCAACCTGGACACATTTCATATTGTGTAAATAGTTTGTATATGTTACTACTCCCCCCATCCTCTCTTCCTGTCCCCTCACCTCTTTCATTTTCTTTCTCCATTCTGCCTGCTATCCTTTATTCCGCTGCCCCAGCTCAGGTGCTTCAGTATCGATGGCAGATGCCGGGGCTAGCAAAAATCTTTTCCTTCATTTTTACTATTATTTTAATAAAAAACCACTACCACCACCATTTGGGCTTTGATGCCCCAGCGGCAAATGCCGACAAACGAGACAAAGCAGACGGAAGACGAAGCTGACGAAGTTCAGTTGGGCGCTCACGAACGCTTGAGTACTGAGCTGCGTTATGCTAACAAACAAGAATTGTGGACGGCCACAATCTTTGTTTGCACAGCGCAGCTCAGTAGCCAACAGCAACGCCTCGCCAGCATCGTCAGAAAAGTACCCGCGCCAGTTCTGTCTGCCTGCCGCCGGCCTACCTTCCTGAATCCTTGGATTGGATTTTTGTGCCCTCCTCCAGCCCGGGCCAGTCTACAAGTGGTGGCCAAGTGGTTGAGCATCCGCCTCGCATGCGGGAGGTGCGGGGTTCGACCCCGGTGCCGCCGTGTACCCACCGGTGATACAATGGGTAGAAGCTTTCCCCTGGTCTGGTGCTCGGCTTATTTAGGATGAAATGCTTGGGAAATGGGTCTTCGGCCCCACCTTGAGAATTTGAAAAAAAAGGGCCACAAATGGGCTTCTACCGCACGAGGCGGATTTAACGTTGTTGACGGCGTAACTTATCGCTGATCCATCGGAGCAACTGTGAATTAATACCGGGGCCCCCATCGCGTAGTTCAGCAGACATCTCCAGTTTATTATCGAGCCGAGCCCCTCCTGCCTTCGCCTGATCATCGCCGCCGCGGCCGTGAAATTGTGCACTTTGTCCGACTGAAACCATACTTCGACCCTGCTATCAAATCGTGCTCTTAGGCCACCAGGATGGCGCCTTTTAACCCCGGGGGTATTGTAACTAAGACAGAGAATACGGCTTTGATGTCCCAGTGGCCAGTGCCGACGAAAGAGACAAATCAGACGGAAGACGAAGCTGACGAAGGTCAGTTTAGGGCGCACATGAACGCTAGACTACTGAGCTGCGCTGTGCTAACAAAGATTGTGGCAGTCCACAATTCTTGTTACATTTGCGTCTTTGCACTATACAGATACTTATATTATATACTGCATAAATTAAAACCGCACATCTGGAGCATTAACCAACTTTTGTCTCGTGTTTCCGTCTCCGCCGTGATGTTGTGTTCTATGTTCGATTTTGCCGAAACATGCCGATTTATGATTCGTGGTTTTTTCGATGCATGGCAACAATGATCGTTGGTTCGTACAGTTATCGCAGGCTTACACTAACGTGCCTTTGGTTTAATTCATGGATATGTCAAACCAGTCGGCAAGATATCCCAAAACAATTTAGTCACTTCGCAGTTCTCATATTCACGTGGCCACTCGTCAATCGCTAGAGGGATTTGTTGAGATGTGTGTGGAAGTGTTGCCGACTTCTTTCTGAAGCTGTTGTCTCTTTAAAACATCATTATTTCATGTTGTGACACAGAATGCTTTCCAACAGGCCTTTTAACATCTGCAGTTTTCCTGAATGGCACAAGCTTCTCTTGGAGTCCCATATGAGGCCGCGTGCTCTATATTTTCTCTCTATCATCACCCTGTTGTAAATCATCCTGACTAATCCCAGTTAAGGGAAACGGCTTCTCCAATATCCCTCAAACTAATCGTGTCGTTTGATAGGTTCGGACACCATGTCTATGGAAACTACTTAATCTCATCAGCCCATTTGATTTTCTGCCACCTGTTTCGTTCGCTTGCTCCTACGATCCATTGATACAACTTATCACCAACGGTTATCTGCCTTCACATCACATCTACTTTCAATCACGTTTGTCCTTGATATCAAACACGCTGTCATTTAGCCCAGTTTGTTCTCTGGCCAATTCTGCTCACTTCCTGAGTCCTAGCGTCGCATCTATCATGTTATTTCTATTGTCCGCTGTGCTGTCCGCAACCTAATTCCAAGACTTTTCGTAACCACAGGCATGGCTTCCGCTTCAGAGTAAGTACGGGCAAGGCAAAAGTGTTTAATGCTTTCGCATTGAAGGGTATTGGGAATGTCCTATTCATGACCAGAGTGTGCGTGCTAAGTGGCATTTATTCTCCTCTTATTTTGATCACGTGGTCATAATCAGCGACTATCTGCTCTAAGTAGATGCATAAAATATTCAGCCTTTCCGAGGCTATAGAATAAACTTCATACTTGCAAATACTTTGAACGACCACCTTCAACCTTGCCGCCGCGGTGGCTCAGTGGTTATGGCGCTCGGCTGCTAAACCGAAAGAAGCGCGTTTGATTCCGGCCGTGGCGGTGGGATTTCGATGGAGGCCAAATTCTGGGAGCCCGTGTACTGTGCGATGTCGGTGCATGTTATTGAAACCCAGGCGGTAAAAATTTCCGGAGCCCTTCACTACGGCGTCCCTCATAGCATGAGTCGCTTTGGGACGTTAAACATTTATTAACCACCAACCTTAACCCTAACATGCATACTCTAGGAAAAACTGCGTTTTCGATTTTTCGTTCACATAATAGCATAATTTACCCACATTTGTTTTAATTATGTGACTTACCTTCTTGTTATGCTCAAATTTGTATTGCACTTCCGTCGACTGCAGAGGGACAGAGGCCTCGTCAGGCGCCACAGCCTTTAGCCTCTGCCCCTGCAGCAGATGCTGTGACTGCTCTGCTGAAATAAATCTTTGTTTCTCTTCTCTCTTCAAAAATGAATTCCCTATATTATCGCAGGCTCACGCTAGTGTCCCTTAAAGTTTAATTCATGGTTGAGTCAAACAAGTCGGCAAGATATTCCACAACTGTTTCGTCACTTCGGAGTTCACATACGCTGATGGCCAATTGTCGTTCGCTGGAGAGGGATTTCTTGAGGAGAGCGTGTAAGTGTTGCCGACGCCATTTTGTTGCCGACGGCGTTCGAACTTCTGGAGTTATCACGAATTTCAAAAGCTTCGCTATTAGGAAGGCCAGCCGCCTTCTTTGGTCGGCGAAAGTGTAAGATTCCTCAAACTTTTCAACGAATACCTTAGTGAATAACTTGTATGCTCATGGTAAATTTTCTGATGCAAGCTGCGCTACTCTTGTATCGAGAAATTCTTTTGTTCAGCTTATCCTTCTATATGTGGTATAGGAAATCGATCATGCAATCTTTTATTACCTGTAGTGTACTTTCAGCGCGCAGCGCTAATTTCGCGCTCCTTAAGGGCACAGGGTAAGGTAAAATTAGAAAAAAATCGTTTTTTTCTTTTGGAATTTTAGAAGTTCAATTCTTTCTACACATGTTCCATGATCGCACTTTCCTCAGAAAGCCATATTTACTGCTGAAAAACGCTTTTTCCGAAACCAAGTAGTGAGCGGCCACGCCCCCTTTCAGGATTAACGTCAATTTTTTCAACCAAAAAGTCCACCACCTGATTTCAAAACTTGTCTAAAATCAGCTACATATAAAAAATTGTCTGGCAACTATTGTACAGCTCCTCTTTTTTAGCCAAGACAATCCTGAGACGCTTTGCACGTTTTTTCCACGTTTCTGCAACCTTCATGCAGCTGCGTCCGAGTGCTATCCCTTTCGATCAGTATTGTAAATTGTGCCGGTGTTGGTTGCTGCTGATAAGTTGAGATGCCCAGGGCAAAGAAGGCCTTCGTCAGGCGTGAATTTCACGGCAACCGCTACGCTCATCGTGAAAAAGCAAAAGGATGTCCACGACCGAATGAGATCCCGAACGCCGAACGCGCCAGCTCCTCGACATCGAAGCTTTCAAGATTTTCTCTGTGCTTCCAGGAAGAGGATGTGCTACAGAGCAGCAGCCAATATGCCTTAATGGACATGGACGGCATTTGTGCCGCAATTACACAGATTTGTGTGTGCAGAGAGTGCGGTGGAAGTGTTGAGCTCATCGAAATTGTGACAAAACGGGTAGGTGTTGCAAGCGTTTACAGTTTGAACTGTGAAGTGTGTAGTGCCGCACAACGATTTGAGACGTCGAAGAAAACTACTTCTGGCCTCTATGAAGCCAACCTCAGGTTAGTGTATGCCTTGAGGTCCATTGGTAAGGGAATGGCTGCAGGAAATATACTCTGTGCTATGCTAAACCTTCCTAAGCCGCCGACAATGTTTGCGAAATACAATCAAGAGCTTCTATGTCACATCGAAGCTGCTGCTCAGGAGTCGATGAAAAGGGCAGCTGACGAAGCTGTGCAGCTGAATGAGGGGGATAAAGACATCGCAGTTGCTCTTGATGGAAGCTGGCAGAAGCGAGGCCATACTTCCAATAACGGCATAGTCTCTGCGACCAGTGTAGACTCTGGGAAAGTGCTGGATGTGGAGGTTTTGTCTAAACGTTGTCCAAAGTGCAGCATCAAGGGTACAAACAGTGACCCCCTTCATAGAGAGGTGTGCCAAAGCAACTACCAAGGCACCAGCGGTGGAATGGAAGTCGCAGGAGCACTGAAAATTTTCGGCAGGAGTGAGGAGCTTCACGGCGTTCGATACGTCAAATACCTTGGGGATGGTGACAGCAAGGCTTTTATGGCTGTGAAGGCACAAATGCCATATGGTGATTCCGTTGAAATATCCAAGGTTGAGTGCATAGGGCACGTGCAAAAAAGGATGGGCACAAGGTTACGAAGGCTAAAAAAAGGAAACAAAGCAGGAAAACTCTCTGATGGAAAGAGCCTCTCGGGCCGAGGCCGACTGACTGATGCAGTAATAGACAAGCTCCAGACGTACTATGGTTTGGCCATCAGAAGAAATGTAGGAAACCTGGATGAAATGCGAAAGGCCGTTTGGGCAACCTTCTTCCACTTATCGGCCACAGACGATGACCCATGCCATGGACTTTGCCCAAAGGGACCTGATACGTGGTGTGCCTTCAACAGAAGTCAGTCAGAGGGCAAGCCATTTTTCCACAAGGAGAGTTTGCCTGCATCTGTCTTGGAGGCTATCAAACCCATTTATAGGAGCTATCGAAGGCTGAGCTCCTAGAGAAGTGCCTGCATGGGCGAACTCAAAATGCAAATGAGTCGTTCAACCATGTTGTTTGGGAACGCGCGCCAAAGAATGTGTTTGTTAGGCTTCGGACCCTACGGATGGCAACACTGGATGCTGTTCTTTCATTTAATGATGGTAGCATCGCACGGGCCAACGTTTTGAAGGCGTGTGGATTGAACCCAGGGAGCAACACCATCAAGTGGCTGAGGGAAGCTGACCATAAGCGCATGTGCTTTGCGGACCGAGCAACACGACAGCTTACAAAAGAGGCCCGACAGTCAAAACGACAAGCCGAAAAGCGAAAAAATGACGGCGACAGTGACTACGAAGCAGGGGGCTATTAAACCAATTACTATGGAGGCGTTTCTGCGAATAAAAAATGGTTTTTCACATCTTTTGTCTCTTTACGCTCTATTATCTCAAAACAGTGTTTTTTCTTACAAAGGTATCATTATTTCCAATGCCTTTCAAGACAGACGGCTGATTTTTTTTTTTGCAATCATCTACATAAGTGTTGCCAACTACTGAACTAGAATTAAGCAATTTCACTGAGCAGTTATTCTGTTATGAATTTTGAAATGCGCAAAGAAAGGCCAGATTTGTGTACTACCGGAAACAATTTTATTAAAAATCGAATTTTCAACACATTTCAAATATTCTAGTTCAGTAAAAAGAGCACTAAATTTGGCAATGATATATGTATTATTAGGCTACTGTTATTAGTTAGTGAGAAACATGTACCTCAACATGGCCTAAAATGCATGGGAAGTATAGGGCTTACCCTGTGCCCTTAATGCACGATAGGCGTTGCAGTGAATTTTTGAACAAAAAAAAATTGATCATGTTGACTGCAAGCGCCAAAACCCAGAGCATTATAACGGACGGAATGGTATTCGTACCCTCGCGGTAGTCGGAATTTTTTCCCGATTCGGCATGGTTTAGTCCTTCAATTGAGGAGAACCACAACTATGGCTAAGGAGGAAATCAATGCAGATGTGGAATAAATTGCACATTTGTCCATACTGCAACGCTCGGCTAACGATGGGACACTTTCGGCACCTTATCGAAAGCTGCCCGCCCCACTCACGCCGAACGTCCATGAGAAGTTATCGCTCGGAATGTTCACGAAAATTTTATTTCGTGTGCCGTGTGCATCCTTATTTCCTTTGTCCGCCCTTTCTTCTGCGGTTTTGATCGGCTAAAAGTCCGGCAACCGAAACGCGTTTTTTTTTTCAATGCATTCCTATCGTATCTAGATCAGACTGACTCACAAGTGAAAGTGGTGCGTTGTCTTCACTGTAATTTCTAGAATCGCCTAACTGCCACCCTCAGCGGAGTAACACTAAAAACAGCTGAATACAGTAACTCAACGAGTGAATTTGCCACGCATCTCGCGTCTTGTGCTCGGTAGCAAAATTTGCCGTAAGAGAAATTTTCTTTTCATTTCTGGTCAACCACCTCGCAGAGCTTCATGCATTCTATATGTGCAGGCTCAACGATTTGCAAGAATGCAGGTTTTAATGAATGAATGCAACCTTCGCATGATAAGCTCAGGATTATTTCACTCACGTTGCGCTTGAGAATTTTCGCTATAAGTATATTGCTCCTTATTTCAAAGGTGTTAAGCAGCAATCCACATTTCTAAACAACTGAAAGTTAATGCGAAGATGTCAGAGGGAGACGCAATGTTTTGCCATGTGAATATGAGGCGAGGGTGACGAAGATTTTGCAGTCCATCATGTCCAAGAACCTTCGGCCCCTCAGTGATAAGGGCACTCGACTGCTGCGCCAGTGTACCCGGGATCAATCTAGTCGGCTGAGGAAGCGCTTCGATGGAACCGAAACTCGAATGGCGCTTATGTGCTGTGCGATGTAAGTGGATGCTAAAGATCCACAGGTGGTCTAGAGTATTCCGGAGCTCTTCACTACAGCATAACTTTATTTCCTCTTTCAATACCACTTTCCTGCTTTCCCATACGATGAGGTTGGGGTGTCCACCGAGATGAGACAAGTACTGCACCGTTTCCTTTCCTCAAACAGCCTATTTTTCAAAGGCCAATTCTCATTTTACAGCACACGGCTGTTTTTAATGCGACAGCGTTAAGGAGCTCGTGTCGCAGAAAAGCCGGTGTCGGTGACGGTGGTGTTGGCCGTCCGCGAAAAATCCTCCTCCTCGCACTACTCCGCCTCCTCCTTTTCCTTCCCTTACGGCACAGTACGGGTGTCCACCGAGAATTGTAAAACAGGCGTCATTTCCTTTGCCCCGCCGCGGTGGTTCAGTGGTTAGGGCGCTCGACTACGGATCCGGAGTTCCCGGGTTCGAACCCGACCGCGGCGGCTGCGTTTTTATGGAGGAAAAACGCTAAGGCGCCCGTGTGCTGTGCGATGTCAGTGCACGTTAAAGATCCCCAGGCGGTCGAAATTATTCCGGAGCCCTCCACTACGGACCTATTTGTTCCTCTCTTCTTTCACTCCCTCCTTTATCCCTTCCCTTACGGCGCGGTTCAGGTGTCCAACGATATATGAGACAGATACTGCGCCATTTCCTTTCCACCAAAAACCAATTATTATTATTATTTCCTTTCCTTAACGCCAATTTGCATTTAATTTCCTTCCCTTACGGCTCGGTTCGGGTATCCACCGAGATATGTGAGACAGGCGTCCTTTCCTTAAATTTTCCAATGGGCCACATGTCGCGCCGAACAGATGTCATTCCGTGCACACCTTGGCAACGCCTCAAGCTTAAGCGTCCGCCATTTTTTTTTTTGCTGTTCGCCGCCCACAGCGTAACGCAAAGTGAAGAGTAAAAATAATGTCTCCGCTTCGCGAAAATTTCAGATTCTAAACTGACATTGATTAAAACTTCGATGCAACGCCGCCAGTACACAGTCAGCGTTGAAAGTAAGCAAGGGCTCTACTTAGACGTTGAATTTCTTGAGCAGAAGCCTCAAACTGGGCCAGTAATTTTTTGTGCGCTGAAAGATTTAGCTAGATTTACTTAATCAAGCAAGCACCGGCTCCAATAGCGGTTAGATCTACCGGCGTGATGTTCGCCACCAGTTGGTTTTTGTAACTAATTGCCTCGGCCAGATATGTTATGTGCTCCCATGTACCCTTTTCTGCACACATTGATTGCTGGCCTGCTGGAAGTGAAATAAACTTCCCTTTTTGTATTTAATATGCGGATGTAGCTGTCGCTAACCGGACTGTCTTCAAAAACTTCTTTATTTTTATGAACTCTTCCAAAACCTGGCATCACTTAAGTTCACTTTGCAAATATGACGCTATAGTTCTAATGTGTTCGTGCGGCCGGTTGGGGATTCCTTGGCGCACCATTACGTCGCGCTTTTCACGTGACATCACATCGTGCTGTATTACCCGTCACGGCACATAATAATTCGTGACGCTAATTAGTCGCCCTTAAAACCAAGTTTTCCGTTAATGTCATTTGCGCTCACTGCTGTGCGACGTTCTTTTACAAATGCTCTGTTTATTCTCCTGAACGAACATCCTCAATGGTGACGTAGAAGAGTGCCCGGCTCCGACCGAAGGGACTCCGGTTCACTTCCGTTTGACAGCCTTTCAAAGCAAAGGTTATACTAGCCTAGCGGCGCCCATTTCGCTGAGTCTGCGCGAATGACCTTGAACAGGAGGAGCGGAGCTGCGTAAGTAACCACGTGACGCACCACGTGACTCGCAGCAGCTGCAGTCGCGGCGGCTGCGCGCTGCGTACCCAGTGTCTCGCTATGGACGAAGCAAGTGAGCCGAAGCCGACGTCCTCGACAGTGCGTACTCCCTGGCGTCGGGTCGAGTCTGATCACCCGGTCTACATTTCCAATAAAGGCAAGCTAGCTTGCTCGAATAACACTGCGTTTTGCATTTATCGGGAGGGTAAAAGCGAACGGAGACGAAAATTTGTGTCCACTCTCTCGCTGCACAATGCGCGCTCCGTGCCGTGCTGAACCAAGATGCCATAATAGTCCTGACCCCGTAGAGTATCTGTTACGGGTATAATTGGACTTATTTTTTGGACACCCGAACCGCGCCGTAAGGGAAGGGATAAAGGAGGGAGTGAAAGAACAAAGGAAGAAGTAGGTGCCGTAGTATAGGGCTCCGGAATAATTTCGACCACCTGGGGATCTTTAACGTGCACTGACATCGCACAGCACTTATTTTTGGAAATGTGGCGGAAAGTTTGAAGGTTGCTTCACTTCCGCCACCGGTTGGCCCAGTATTGCACTGCCTCCGGGATCGGCCTTCTCTTTAGCGCGTCTTTTGTATCCTGTCTTTCTATCGCACCTTTCAACTCTCCTATTATCTGCACGTGGTAGCGATTGTGGCTCGGCTTGAGCCAGTGAGCAGGCGTGTACACATTCCTTTGCTTTCCTCCTGCAACGACAGACAGACAGACCAAGATGGCATGACGAATTGCCGTCTGCTACATCGCTGAACGTAAGTCGGCGCTGTTACCGGATGGTTGTGCAGACGGTAATTTATTTTTGTCATTACTTTTATGCAGTCCCTGCAAGAACCACGAGATGCCACTGATAGGTTTTTAATTTATCTGCCGCAAATAAATAAAACGTATGAGCTAAAAAATCGTCTCGCTGTGTTTGTCTTTACAGATCCGTTGGGAGACTTCGCAGACGAAGTTTTCATAAGTTCGCCATGGTACGAAGCGCAGGCAAGCCCACACTGACGCCTAGAAACTCACCTGCAAGCTAACTCGCGAGCTCAATGCAGAGCCACACTACCGCGGCTATCGAGAACCGTAAAGGACGCCGAAAAAGCACCTCTGGCGTGTCAAACGCGTCGGTGTAACAGCGCGCCGCTGGCGACTGACCATCCGAGCACATGAGCGGTTTCACGCTGGCAGACATTACACACGATCATGACGCAGGACGCTTCAACAGGTAACAGAGCGCTCTAGAATAAGAAATGCGTACTTGCGCGCAGTAAACGCAAGTATTTTGCGCGTGATCCAGCTTTATGTTACATCATTCAACATACGCACACGAGATAGTACCGGTGATAGTGGCGCCATCCGGTTTGAATGAAGAGAACAATTTCTACAACAAACCGGGGCTCGTTAGACCTTGCAGTTACCCAATCGCCCAGAGAAATAAAAAACAGCCCAAAAATATCGTCCATCCAATTTTTTGTAATCAAGGTAAGGGGAAGCGAAATACCAGCACCCAGTTTATAGCCAGTTCACGTGCCCAAAAATGCAGTAACACCGACGAGTTCACTTCGACAGGCTCCGCTTCAGAGCGCGCCGCCATGTTGGCTGTCATTGGGCATCTGCCGCTAGAGGTATAGTGTTCTAGAAGGGGTAGTGGGTTCAGCAGCATGTGCGCCCCATGCATTGGGGCGAGGCGGCGAGAGCGGACGGGACCCGGATGTTAGGGGCGGCGCTGTAGTCGCATGGGCTGGCTGTTGGTGGTGCCCATGTGCTGCCTCTCGCATGTTTGTTCGCGCATGGTTTGCGGCTTAATAATAATAATAGTTGTTTTTTTGGGGAAGGAAATGGCGCAGTATGTCTCATATATCATTGGACACGTGAATCGCGCCGTAAGGGAAGGGATGAAGGAGGGAGCGAAAGAAGAAAGGCAGAAAGAGGTGCCGCAGTGGTGGGCTCCGGAATAATTTTGACCACCTGGAGATCTATAACGTGCCCTGACACCGCACAGCACACTGGCGCCTTAGCGTTCTTCCTCAAAAAAAAAAAACGTAGCCGCCACTGTTCTCCGTTTTTTCAGCGCATTATTTCAGTTTGTTTCGCCGCGGCTGCCTTCTTCATTCGTGAAAAGTTGGAACCGTAGACGGCAAAGACACTTCTTTGCTCCCGCGGTCGTCAAACCGACTACAATTGGACTAAAGGAAAGCAGCCGTCGTTTACCGTGCCGAAAGATGAGGAAAGACGCGGAATTTTCCTGCCAGGGATTTAACTACTTCATGACACCCGGATTGAGCCAGGATCCACTGGAAAATTTATTTGGCATAATCAGGCAATCGCGCGGGTCCAGCGACCACCCTACACCAACACAGTTTCTAATTGCCGTCAGCTGCTTGCCGTTTTACAATCTTGCCAAGACAGTGCGCTCAGGCAATGCTGACCTTAATAGAGGTAGTGGAGAAATAAGTTCTCTCCTGGATGCGTGCGATGCTCCTGCTCAAGAAGACAGGGTTGCTGCAATCGACCAGCTCAACGAGAAAGGCAACCTAGCTTCATCCGAGCGCATGCTTCAGAGTATTCCTGCTGAGCACAGAGAGTATCTAGAGCAGAAGAGCGACGACCGCCTTATAAATTATATGGCAGGGTATGTTGCCCGAAAGTTTCTGACACGTTTTCACTGCACGCACTGCAAAGCCTATTGGAAAACTGCAATAAAGAAGGCAGAAATTCTGAGTTCACAGAGATGTGGCAAGGGAGGGTTGTTGTATCCTTCGCAAGAACCTTTCCGGGCAGTGAAGAAGTTAGAGGATATATTCACTGTATTCTTCAGTCTCGAGGAACTCTGCAGTGACAGCATAGTAGATATAATGCTCCTTGTGAAGGCCAATTTTGGTTAAGCCTTAGGTTGCAGCCAGCATGCAGATGAGCTCACAACAGAGTTGGTGAAGTTCTATGTGCTGACAAGGCTGCACTTTTATGTAAAAGGGCTGAACCAATCGTGACAGGAACGACGTAAAAAAAAATGCACACAAAGATAAGCCGTTCTTCATAGTGCCTCTCCCGTAGCAGCCGTAAGCAGTGCCTTGAGAAGGAGGTGGCTGCCCGTTTGTTGTACCAATAAAATTGTTTGGTGCAGTTCCCCTACTTTTTTTTGCAGGTGTATTACGAAATTTCGCGCATTTTAGGAACTGCCGTGACTGCCTACTAATCGCATCATCGTGGCAGGAATTCTGTTTCTCGATTTCAGTGAATGTGTACTTTGGAAAATAAAAGTTGAATTTGATGAAATAAATTTAAGCCTCGTCGATTCGGGATATCTCTGTTCAGGATGCAATTGTTTCGCTAACTTTAACAGTGAATGTGACTGCGCCTGGACGTGCATGGAAACTTTTGACTGAGAATTATGCGATTTACTCATCCACAATTTTACTTCTGCCCTGTTTGTGAGCTCTGCGCTTAGAAATGCCACCGGATCGTCGTACGGCGGTTCTGTCTCTTCGTCGGGTCGGCTTTATCTTCGCCCAAACTTGTGGCATGTCCGCCTTTCCACCTTTTCTGGGCTCTTTGCCTTGAGAGGTAGGTTTTAATAAAATATGCATTAGAGCTACAGACGTCCGAATTTCTGTGTTACACCAGATGCACACAGCTTTCTCGGCGCTGCGAACGCAGCGCGTATCGCGGGTATGTCGCGGGTTCCTTACAGCCAGTGCTCCGGTGGCGCCATCTCACGCTGTCGACATAAAATGCCGCACCTGCGGGCACTCCCTGACCCCACTGCCCCCTTCTAGATCACTATACTAGAGGAGAGTACGCTATGTGTCTGACGTCACCATCCGATTTATTCGACCCTTTTCGCTGCATCCGAAACACCACATCCGCTCCTGCGTTTCGCCCAATCAGGTGTAGCTGCTGCGATAGATTATAACGCTTTTTATTAAGATACAAAAACGGAATACGGGCTCTGCACTCCACTCTAAACACGAATACGCCCATATGGAAGGAAAGATAAGTCAGGTGTAATCTAGCGAAAAGGGAACGTGATAGAGGACACCTCACTACATTTTTTTTATTGGTTTTGGGGGAAAGGAAATGGCGCAGTATCTGTCTCATATATCGTTGGACTCTGCACCACGCCGTAAGAGAAAGAAAAAGAAGGGAGTGAAAGAACAAAGGAAAAAAGAGGTGCCCGTAGTGGAGGGCTAAGGTATAATTTCGACCATCTGGGGATTGTTAACGTGCACTGACATCGCACAGCACACGGGCGCCTTAGCGTTTTGCCTCCATAAAATCGCAGCCTCCGCGGTCGGGTTCGAACTCGGGATCTCTGGATCAGTTGCCGAGCGGCCTAACCACTGAGCCACCGCGGCGGGTCCGGCTGCGCATTCAAGACGAGTAGCGCACCGACTGTTGACACCACAATCGACGTCGACGCTACGCAGAATACAAGCCAGCTACACGGAGTATATGTTTGGACACCCTTTCCCCACCGTGGACTGAATGAAAAAGTTTTCGTCGCTACTTGGCGTCGTACAAGATCATTCGCATACTATGTCAACAGGACTCAGAAGTTTTTCGTGATAGAGTGACAAGATACGAGCAATGTCGTCCCCGAAGAGTAGTAGGGCATGTCGTGAGTCGAAAACCATTTTATGAGGGCTTACATAAGCATGTGTTTTTATTAATGGAATGTATTCTAAGACGAAAGTTTTGAATGTCGCATTACTTCAAAGCCCGTAGTGTGCATCTCGGCAAAAAAATCTGAGACCAGTGGCAAGAAGTGGAGAAAGAGAGAGTGAGAGAGACTACTTTAGTTGCCACAGGTGTCGGGAATTAGGGCAAGTGGGTTCTGTGTGGTCCCCAGGTGGAGGCGATGTCCTGGGCCCACGAAATCAGTGCAGTTTGAGTGGCGTTGTCTGGCTGCGTCAGGAGTTGGTCCCAGCTTTCCGCAGAGGAAGCTGGCAGGAGGGCCCGTGGGGGCACCATATTTTCCCATCCCCAAAAGATGTCGGAACGGTTGTGCACGCAATGGAGTACCGCGCGCACTAGGGACAGAAGCAAGGCCACCAGGTAGCGGGGTTGTCGGCGACAACGGTGTTGACAGCGTGAGCGTCAACACTATTGAGACTTCTATCTTCAATAGTTTACTGCGAAAATTCCGCAGGCGTTCGAAGCTCGTGTATTATGTGGACCATGGCTTTGAGTGGCTTCCACCAGCACGCGTGCTCGCTACCATGGCTTCCATCCAAGCTATGACGGCGCCGCCCTGATTGCGAGTCGAATTAAGCAACTTTGCTCCAAAGACACATTGAATCTGGGAACGCCTTCCTGGAGGGAGTGCGCACCAAATGCTTCCACTCTCGGCTCTGGCGTCTCTAGTTCCTTGGATTCAGACTCACGCGCGACCGCTGTTGACGCTCGCGCTGTCAACACCGTTGTCCCCGACAACCCCGCTACTGGTGGCCTTGCTTCAGTCCCTAGAGCGTGCGATACTCCATTCCCGTGCACCACCGTTCTCGACGACTTACCACATGGTGTTCCCCTCCCCAGAGCACCTGCGGCTTCGGTTGCCGACATTCTTGCTCCCGACGCTGCTCCTGCCAGCGCTGCTCCTGCCGGCGCTGCTCCTGCCGACGCTGCGCCTGACGCCGCTGATCCTACCGGCACTGCTGCTCAAGGCACTCCGGCCCTCGATGCCCCAGCTACCGACGCTCTTGCCTTGGACGCTCCGGCTAAGGACATCACCGCTCTTGCAGCGCCTGCTTCCGGCTTTCCTGCTGAAGACGCCCATCCTGCTGTCTCCTCAGCACCATCCGACTCAGCCCTGCTTCCAAGAAGTTCCGGTGGCGCTATTTCTGCTACCAGCACATCAGCTAGAGGCCCTCACGCTTCAAACCCTCGAGTTGTCCACGCCAAAAGCTCCGTTTCTCGGGACTACGAAGCTAGTGTTTTCAATCCCCGACATCCCGTCTCTCGGGATTGTACTAAGCAGTGTTCCAACCTTCAGAATCGCAACGCTCGTTGCTCTGCAGCCTCCACTTCTAGAGGAAAAGCTTCCAGAACCGACATTACATCCGTTCCAACCCCAGTCGACCATGTCCCGTCTGAGGACAACTACAACCTCCGAAAGAAACGCCCGAACACCGTAAGGAAACCCCCCGTCGACTAAGAAATTCGATTCCTGACACCTGTTCTAGCCCCATATTCTCGGAAAAATTTCTACGCATTAGAGAAGTGCTTGAAAAAAGCATTCGTTCGGAACTTCATGTCAATACTTTAATGTTACGAAGCATCCTGCACTGCTCCGCGTGGTCTCCGCGTTTATGTCAAACCAGCAACGTCCACACTGTCTAGCTGCAACACTGCAAAGTGGGAAAGCATTTCAGCAACGGCTGCTTTGGAGTTTACGCGTGTTGTTTTGGATCACCACCAATCAGAACTTGTCATTAACAAATGCAGAAAAGCAGTTCCTAAACCACTCTAATTTGTCTTCCAAAGAACTCGCTGCCCTAGATGTGTACAACGACAAAAAGTGGGCCAAGATAGACGCTATCAAGTCCAGGACGGTTTCGCGCGACAAAATCTTTCTGTCCCCGCAATGGCAGCCTACACTGCCATTACCATTCCAATTGCATAACTCAGTTATTAATCTTTCAAACTTCACCTTAACTCATGACGACGAGAGTACCCTGTCACATGGCCTAAATTTCTCCCCGCGTCCGGTGGGTTCAGTGAGTTTCAGTTGTTTAAAGACATAGAAAATTTTGCCCGCAATATGAGATTTTAAGGAGTACTTCCATGACCGACCACAATATCCCGAAGGAGATTAGGATTTGCCGTCGTAAAATCACTGGACTCCTCCAACTCAAACAGAAAACTGCCTCGACATCTACATTAAGGCGGTCCAAAAAGATGTACTCGAAGCATACAATACTAAAAACAACTTTCGCGGCAACCTGTCCGGAAAAGAGAGCACCGCAATAAAAAAAAAACTAGCGTCTCAAACTGAGATTGTTATAAATCCCACAGGCAAAGGTGGTGGCATCGTGGTGATGAACAAAACTGATTATGTCGCTGAAGCCGAAAGGCAGTTCACAGATAGCTCATTTTACCATCTCCTAGACTGCGACCCAACTGCCAAGTCTAAAATTGTTTTGGAAGAGACGCTCTCCAATCTCATTCTGGGTAATAAACTAGACAAAAGTGCAGTCAATTCAATAATTCTACTCAGGCCTGTAGCCGGCAGATTTTACTTACTGCTCAAAATTCGCAAACCTAACAACCCTGGCCTACCAATCATTTCCGGAATAGGAACCGTAACTGAAAGACTGTCAAGCTACGTTGACACCCGCATCAATAATATTCCTGCTACATTTCAGTCCTTAATACGGGACACAGGACATTTCCTATCCGACATAGCTGAACTCAACATCCCCCGGAGTGCCTTTCTTGTAACCCTCGATGTTGCGTCTCCCTATACCAACATTCCTCACTCCGATGGCATTCGGTCAGTTGTGCAGTGTTTTGAGAAACAAAACTTAAGTTCTAATGTTGATGGCCCTACGCTAGCTATACTTTTGAAATTAATACTGGAACTTGACAACTTCGAATTTGATAGCAGACACTATGTTCAGATAAACGGAACATCAATGGGTACGCGGATTGGTACTAACTATGCCAACATATTTATGGGTTCATTTTAACACCAGTTTCTTCCTACACAACCGTTAAAACCCTTCTACTATAAGCGATTGATTGACGACATTTTTCTCATTTGGCAGCATGGTGAAGCAGAACTTCTATCATTCATCTCTAGTATTAATAACGCGCATGAGGCCATTACTTTCTCTCATTCTTACTCCCCAATTAGGTGTCTAGATGTGACAGTATCAACGAATAATAGCACACTTTTCACGGATGTATACCGGAAACCTAGCGACAGACCTCAATACTTACACATTGAAAGCAGCGATCTTAAACACTGGAAGACTAGTTAGCATCTCATATGGACAAGCCGTCCACTTTAAACGGATATGTTCTGACGAGCGCGACTTCGAAAGAAACTGTACCAACCTCCGAGACGCCATGATTAAGCGGAAATACTCAGCGCGACTAATAAACGATGCTGTAGAACGCGCAGCCCTTCTTGACCGCGAGCCACTCCTCAAAGCAGAAAACCAATCATCTAGACAATCACTAGCAAACCTGGTGCTTACTCGCTCGGCATCGATTCCAAACGTCGCGAGCATCTTGAAAAAAACACCATGCCATCCTCATGCAAAGTGATCGACTCAAGCACATTTTTATGCAAGCACATCTTGTTGTCTACCGCTGTGGCAAAAACCTCAGTGACGTTCTCACTTCTTTCAAAACAAGCACAAGTGTGCCAATCGGCCGTCACCCATGCGAAAAATCGCGCTGCAAAGTCTGCGCGCAGATGTCGACATCAGCAATGGCTTCCAGCACAGCATCAGACTTTATTGTGAAAATTCGAGGTAACTATTCAGGTGATACATGCAACGTAATCTGCATGCTTGAATGTTCAATCTGTAAGATTCAATATATTGGCCAAACAGAAACGCCGTTCAGATATCATTTCAATAATCATAAAGCGCATTGCAAGACAGTGCCTAACCTTCCTATCTCTAAACACGTGAACGATACTAAGCACCCTTCTGAAAAAATTCAAGTAACTTTACTGGAATCGGGCGTCAAGACCCACCATGAGCGCGAAGTTCGCGAATCATTTCTCATACACAAGTTCAACACTGTCTCTTGCGGTCTGAATGAAAATGTTGGAAAACTGACTTGCCTTGCGTCATAAACGCATCATGCCATGTTTCATTTACGCTGATAATTTTTTCCCCACTGTTTTGCTCTCTTTGCTTCTATCGCGGGAATGATATCACATCTCAGCACCATACCCCATAGTTTTTCACGAGACGTTGTTTAAACAATGGTATTCATATGTATTTTCATCTACCTGTTTTTTTTTTCTGTTGTTCGCCATTTCTGGTTTCATTTGAGCACAGCACCAATTCTTTCGCAAAGATCTAATTGCAGTCAACCTTCACGATTCCTTAATCATGTTTGACTGTGCTTACTAACACTTTCTTTCACTGCCTACCCACACTGAGACGTTTGCCGCTGCTATCCGCCAACCGGAATGTTTCCCTCACCACGTGGGCGTACTTATAAAAGCTGTGTCGTTCGCCTGTACCATATACTCTGACGAAGGTCAGACCCTGGTCGAAACGTTAGAATAAAGATTGTTACTTTTTCCACCGTGCGCCCACTCTATTGCGTTTATGTTGTACCGGATCGATCCATCCGACCTTCATGCATATATATATATATATATATATATATATATATATATATATATATATATATATATATATATATATAATGAGGGGCTCATTTGATAAACTTATAAAGGGAGCCAACAGTCACAATCACCGTCCGCCGCTATGGACGAGGGTGGCACTGGTGAACACTCTCAAGGTTAGCCTACACCCAATAAACATAAATACCCACGAGAGCAGCAGATTGGACAGCCGTAGCCGTAGCTCAGTTGGTAGAGCACCGGTCGCGATATTCGGAGGTCGTAGGTTCGGATCCAACCGGCTGCATGGCTGTTTTTTCTGCTGCATTATAAGTAATTTTCTTTGAGCGATAGATTAATCTAAGTATCATTATCCCATTGATCAGCACTACACATTAAAAAAAATTTAACATTCCGCTTTGCACTTTGGTTTCAGTGACGGTTGGCTCCCTTCACACGCACACACACACACACACACACACACACACACACACATATATATATATATATATATATATATATATATATATATATATATGTGTGTGTGTGTGTGTGTGTGTGTGTGCGTGTGCGTGTGTGTGTGTGTGTGTGCGTGTGCGTGTGTGTTATATAATTATATACAGTTCTAACTGTATAGTATATTTAAACTTTCAGGCAGAATATCTCCATCCCTTTTTTAAGAGTTACCGCTTATAACGTTTCTCGATTTCTTGCGGTCAGCTACCACCTGCCTTCGACATGAAATTTTCTAAGTCCGAGGAATTCGATATGGAGGCTAAGTTCGGGTGGTAATGATGACATCAAAAACCAATGTGGCGGACAAAAGTCAAACCACGTGATATGACGCCGTATTCGAAGATCTCCGGTGACATAGTTTTGGCGTCTCAAATCGAAAATGGCGGCCAAATTCGGCTGCCAGTGGTGACGTAACTGTTCAGTATGGCGGATGGAAGAGGAACCACATGATTACGACGTCATGGGGACGAAATGGCCGCATAGGTTTGGTTTTTTAAATCCAAAATGGCGCCTTTTCTTGTCACGTCACAGCTAAGATGGCTCCCACTAAAATTACTTGTGCTCGGCTAGGCGGGGTGCGTGCAGCCGTATGTTAACAACCGCCTCTCTCGGGAGCCCCTCTCACATGCAAGGCGTACCTCACTTTAATCCAATTCATTTCAATTTAATAAATTAAACAGGTAGCACTCGTTGCTTCAACGACTTCCCGACGGTGCCATCATCTTTTTTTAGTAAGGGCGTGCCATTATCGGCGTCTAAGAATATATGTCTTGTGATCATTCTATTACAAGTGTAGAGCGACCTATGAGCAACGCGATGTACAGTTCCCGCTATGTCACAGCTAATGTTTTGCGCTTGCTATCCATAATATGATAAGCGACGTGTGCATACTTGCTTAATATTTCATCAGTCCTTGCCTATGACGACACTGATGGTCATTGCACGTGACAGCGAGAGATATGCTGTGTAACAAAATTGTCATTTAGCCAAGCTGTTAACTTTCTCATACCATCTTTCGACGACTGCTTACAGCCGTCACTACGGTGTGTGCCATACTCTCGCAGCAAATTTAAGTAATTTCACCGGGGCGAAAACTTATACTTTTCTTGTAAACTAGCCCTACTGTAATCGCGAACCTTGCCCAGCAAACCAGCTTGTTCCTCCGTGGCCAGTTCGATGCCATAGATTTACAATTCCAGATAAAGCCTGTAGCTCTGACTTCATTACACCAAACCCGAGGTGTTATCAGATCTGCAGGTACGTTGTAAACTGTGTTCAGTGTGTACATGTGATTTTTTTCCGCTTTCTTTTTTCATGATACGGCTGTAAAGTCTGCGGCATGTCTGAGTTGGAGTGCTCCTAATTCTCCTTAATCCTACAGCTCGCCCTCTTGATTACTGCCTCTAATGTTTTTATAGTCAACATATTTTAAATGACACGAGTGCATTTGAAAGTGGCGGTACTTATTACTAGCAATAAATAGAAATCAGAAAAATCGACGCCACAACCAGCGACAGCAGACAGACACTAAGTTCATTAACGCTGAAGGTCAAGTTGGCCGGATGTCCAGGAGCTTTTCCGCTTCGAGAACACAGTCAGCCCTTTACACGACCCGAGCTTCAAGGCCCAGTTCCATGCTGCGCAGCGCGATCTCCCACTACTCCTCTGCAGCGATTATTAAGGCGAACGCAGGCACGTCGGCTACTGCGTAGGAGCTAGAACCTGCACATAACAATGCTTAGAAAAAAATGAATGCTAATTAGCTCAGCTAATCCAGGATACCAAGCGAAAACTATTGGCGTTTATTGTGTTCATTGGCGTTGGCGTTGACAACGCAGTAGACGCCGGTGATTTCGAGGAAAGGAAGGGCGCATAACTGGCTCTCTGGGTCAGTGGACCACCCGCCCCGGTGGCTCAGTGGTTAGGGTGCTCGGCTACCGTTCCAGAGGACCCGGATTCGAACCCGACCGTGGCGGCCGCGTTGATCTAGTTGCGTTACAGTTGCTATGACGGATCGTTGCGTTGCGTTACAGTTGCCCTGACGGATAAGCGACAATTTTCGCCGTCAACAACGGTAGAAGCCGATTTGTGGCGAAGACCCTTTTCCCAAGCATCTCACCCAGAAGAGCCCAGCACCAGGCCGCGGGAAATCTTGTGCCCATTAAAAACCGGTGGGTGCCCGGCGTCACTGGGGATCGAACCCAGCACCTCCTGAATGCGAGGAGGATGCTCTGGAGCATGGAACTGGGACTTCAAGCTCGGCTCGTGTAACGGGCTCACTGGGTCCCTGAGGCTATCCTAATGCACATCCGGCCTACTTGACCTGCAGCGTCAATAAACTTTGTGTCTGTCCGCTGTCAGTGACGTCTACGTCCATTTTTTGACGCGACAGCTATACTGGCTGCGAACATCCGATTTCTCCGTGGCGGCGCTCCGAGCAGGCACACGACGTCACAACGCGCGCCTCACCGCGGAGCCGAACCGGTCTCGCCGCGCCGGCGGCGGCTCGTGCACTCGGCGCGAAATAGAGACGTCCTCCAAGTCTCCGCCAGTGCGGTCAGACTGCGCCGAAGCCGCCGAACGCGTCGGCGGTCAAGCGCAGTTTTGAGTATAGAGGGTCTCGCTTTGGCCGACGTGACGTCGCCGTGCAGCGCGCTCGTAACGCCCGAGTATAGACGTGCCTTAACAGAGCCTGCGCTTAACCGCTAACCAACGTATTTTGTCGCGGCATCTATAGGAGCAACCCCCCGCACACTAACTGAATAGAATAAAGCCCTGTGACGAGGCTCGGAATCGGACCAGTGCCTTTGGCGTTTCAGTCGCAGAGGCTACCACTCCGCCACGACGGCTCAAGCTTAAACCATGAATAAAGGCGGATCTAGTGAATGCACTCTTCCGATGCAGAAGTCACCGCGCTTTCGCTACGTATATCATAGCCTAACAGAGCTGGGTCATCAGCAATTTTTTTCTTATTGCTACTTGCTGTTTATTTTTTTCTTATTGCTAAGTGGCTAAGTACCGCCACTTGCAAATGCACTCGTGTGATGTAAATTATGGTGAAGTTGTAACAAACCCAAGAGGCTATCATATCAAGCTATCATTTGAGAGGGGGAGCTGTAGGCTTAGGAAAATTCAAGAGCACTCCAACTCAGACATTCCAGGGGCCTCAAGAAGGACTCGGACGGAGAAAAAAAGGTGAGCTTCGATAGGAGAAACTCCCAGCCTAACCAGTACATACAAAAGATACAGAAAGAAAACCACGAGCTCAGAGAAGCAGTAAAAGAACTTAATGATGTCATTATGACACTCAAACAGGAAGTAAAAACACTTAAACAGGAAGTGCACACCTCCAAAAACACCGCGGCCACACTGCTCAAAGAGACACTGCTGTCACAAACTGCCCAACCTACAATAACACCGCTAATAGAAGGGGCAGGGAGCCGCAACGAGGCACAGTCCCCGCCTAGCAAGCGTAAATGCGTGGAAAAAATGGTTGACATCTTCGTTACGAAGGTACAATTTGAAGCCGCCATGACAGGAATCAACAAGCTAGAAAGTATCGTGGCTGAAATGAGACAGGCCATGGAAGCAATGTATGCACAAATGCGGTGCACGGCAAGCGAAATCAAGGGACTCCAAGAAAAGCTCGGGTGTGGAGCGGCAGTACGTCTGGAAGGCCCATAATGGCTAGTCACGTAAACAACAATATCCCACCACATTTAAGGATAAGCACTCGCACCCTCACAACCATTCTACAATGGAACTGCAGGAGTTACAGACAAAAAGAGCGCTGCTAGAAAACTACATTTCTTTACTTGGCGAGATTTCTTTAGCCATCGCACTTCAATAAACAAATATAGAATGGCAAAACAGAGGCACTTCAAGGCCTATGGAAGCAACAGAGGGGATGACACCAGGGTAGTTACACTAATTCGAAAGGACATCACGGCCATATGGCACGACACATCCTTCCAAGACATAGAATCGGTACTGGTGGAAATCATCACTGGTAACAAACACGCCCCCAGCATCTTTATGCTTAACGTATACAGCCCACCAAGGAACTACAGGGACCGCTTCAAGCCGCTCTTAATAGAGCGATTCAAGCCGCTGGCACGTGCCCACTAATTATTATGGGAGATTTTAACGCCAAGCATCAAGACTGGGGATACGACAAACTAAACGCTAAGGGCGGAAGGCTGTTGTAGGATGCACACGACCTTAATCTCACTCTCCACACAGACCCCAATTCCCCAACCACGGACGGCAGCAGTGCCACTAAGGACACATCGCCGGACCTCACGTTCACAAGAAACTTAAAAGAGTTTAT
Organism: Amblyomma americanum; assembly: GCA_030143305.2. Lineage (NCBI taxonomy): Eukaryota > Metazoa > Arthropoda > Arachnida > Ixodida > Ixodidae > Amblyomma > Amblyomma americanum. The sequence continues at coordinate 26,994 of JARKHS020028365.1, forward strand.
GTGGGGGAATACCGGATGTAACCTGGGCAGCGATCATTACGTACTCAGTCACCCCCTCTCCCTCGCCAAAACACTCGGATCCAACAGGAAATGGTCACAGCGAATCACTGATTGGGATAATTTCAGGAACGAAGGAACCCAGTCACAACCAGAAGACGCGATCCAAGACATCGAGAAATGGACCAAAGAAATACGAACGAGAGTCAAGAATAATACGCGAACGATCGAGGATGAAGATGCCCCTGCCCCGATGGACTCGCGCCTACTACATATGTGGGAAGCCAAGAAGAGCATGGAAAAGAAACTGAAAGGAGAGAGATGGAACAGGAACCTTAGGAGGCGACTACACAGACACAACAAGGAAATGGAGAAGCAGGCTTTCAAAGTACGCGAACAGAATTGGCTCCAGAGATGTGACGACATGGAGAAACAGACGAGCCTCCCGAAAACGCGGAACATACTTAGGCACTTGCTGTGCCCGGAGCAGACTAAAACGCAGGCAAAAGTCTCTCAGCGAAAGATCAAACACATCTTCGAAGGCTCCGAAGAAGAGTTTTTCGAGGAACTCAGAAGGACATGCATTGGCGACTGTGTGGACCAGGACCTCCCACCCTACATTAGCAATCCGGAACTGGACAGGCCTATAACGGAGGCGGAGGTGAGAGCGGAAATTCTCAGCCTAAAACGCAACACGGCTCCTGGACCAGATGGTATAACCAATAGGATTCTCAGAAATCTAGATGACAGTTCGATCACTAAACTCACGGACTACATGCAACTAGTCTGGGAACAAGGAAAACTCCCGTTGCCATGGAGAACAGCGAATGTCATATTCATCCCCAAGCCTGATAAACCGTACAAGCTCGAAAACCTGAGACCCATATCTCTCACCTCCTGCGTTGGAAAGCTCATGGAGAAGGTGATACATACGAGGCTTTATAACTACATGGAGTCCAAAGGGCTCTGGCCGCACGGAATGGTCGGCTTCAGGAAACACCTCAGCACGCAAGACGTAATGCTGCGACTGAGGCATGACATCGTCGATAAGTGGCACTAAGGTGACACGAAGGCTATTCTGGGGCTTGACCTCCGGAAAGCCTTCGACAACGTTCACCACGCGGCCATTCTTGAAAACCTCGGAGACATGGACGTTGGAGCTAAAACCTTCGCCTACGTCAGCAGCTTCCTCTCGGAGAGAAGGGTCACCCTGACATTCTTGGAAGCAAAATCATCGAGTATAAAGATAGCTGGGAAGGGCACACCTCAAGGATCCGTCTTGTCCCCCCTGCTCTTCAATATTGCGATTATCAAACTCCCGCAAAGACTTGGCACCATCCCAAACATCAATTTCAGCCCCTACGCCGACGACATTAATATCTGGACCAACCGAGGATCAGACGGAGAAATTCAAGAGAATCTCCAACTAGCGGCGGCCGCTGTGGTCGATTACGCGGCGAAAATCGGCCTCAGTTGCTCTCCTCAAAAATCTGAGCTATTGATTTACACCAAGAGCAGACAGAAACCCGACATCGAAGTTACAGTGGAAGGCCTAAGGATTCCAGCAGTCAGCCAGATCAGGGTCCTCGGACTCATCATCCAGGCCGACGGGAGGAACACGACCATGATAAACAAACTGCAAGAATCCGTAGCGCATAGTAACAGGGCTCATCAGAAGAATCTCTCTCAAAAACAGAGGTCTGAAGGAAGGGAACTTAGCCAGATTAATGCAGGCTTTCATCACCAGCAGAATCTGCTATGTCATCCCCTACCTGCACCTAAATGCGAAGGAAAAAGAAAAGATCGAAGCATCCGTAATAAGAAGGAGTATCAAGAACGCACTCAGTCTCCCTCAATCAACCTCGACTACAAGATTACTGGCCATTGGAATGCACAACACAGTAGACGAGTTGGCGGAAGCCACACGAACCACACAGATAGAGCGGCTCAGTCTGTCTGACACCGGGCGACAAATACTGAGATGGGTGGGCCTTCAACACGACAGGGGCACCACCCCGAAAGTTAGTCTCGACAACGGGTGCAGAGACAACCTCTACATCCCGCCGATGCCAAAAAACATGAGCCCAATTCACCACAAGGAAAGAAGGGAAAGCAGAGCCAAGGCCATAGCTAGAGAAATGGACTCGAAACCACCGGAAACAGTGACATACACGGACGCAGCCACCAGAAAATCTGGGGCCGCGGTCGCCGCGGTGGTAGATGGGGCAGGCATCCCGTTAATTACAGCATCGATCAAAGCAAGAAATGCTGACATCGCAGAGGAAGTGGCTATTGCACTCGCGTGTGTCGGGACGCAAGCCAACATTATAATTAGTGACAGCAAGACGGCCATCTGGAACCTCGGCAAAGGAAGGGTGGCGGCAGAAACGAAGAAAATACTTGAATCCAGGGAGATTTCCCGTAAGGTCAGAATTATTTGGACTCCTGGCCACGAATCGGCACCGGGGAAAGAAGCCGCACACGCGCTCGCTCGAGACGTCTACTACCGGGCGAGCGCAGAGCGGCTCGACAACCCAGTACACGAGGAGCGGCTGACCACCTTCAGAGACATTTGCGACTACTATAAACTGGGTAGAAGATCCTACGCCACACCGCACACACAACTGGACAACGAACAAGCCAGGTGTCCGAGAAGACTCCAGGCGGGCAACTATCCGAACCCACACTGGCTATACCTCCTTAACATAGACGCAAGAGAACACGACAGATGTAAACAATGCGACCAGAGAGGGACACTAAACCACATAATCTGGCAATGCCCCTACTCACCTGGGGCTGCCGTAAACATTCCTAATGAGGAAGCTTGGGAGTCACTCCTTCGAAGCTCAAAACTCGAAGACCAACTCGAAGCCATCCGCCTGGCGACCGAGGCCTCGAAGAACCAAGAGGTTCACCACACAGTCCTCTAGTCGCGGATACCCCTACTCCCTCCCGGGTCTGCGTACCTGAGCTAGGAAGGTAGGCGTGTCTCCTATATCGGTGGGAAATAAAGTTTTTCTTTCTTTCTGTCTGTCTGTCTGTCTGTCTGTCTGTCTGTCTGTCTGTCTGTCTGTCTGTCTGTCTGTCTGTCTGTCTGTCTGTCTGTCTGTCTGTCTGTCTGTCTGTCTGTCTGTCTGTCTGTCTGTCTGTCTGTCTGTCTGTCTGTCTGTCTGTCTGTCTGTCTGTCTGTCTGTCTGTCGTGTCTGTCTGTCTGTCTGTCTGTCTGTCTGTCTGTCTGTCTGTCTGTCTGTCTGTCTGTCTGTCTGTCTGTCTGTCTGTCTGTCTGTCTGTCTGTCTGTCTGTCTGTCTGTCTGTCTGTCTGTCTGTCTGTCTGTCTGTCTGTCTGTCTGTCTGTCTGTCTGTCTGTCTGTCTGTCTGTCTGTCTGTCTGTCTGTCTGTCTGTCTGTCTGTCTGTCTGTCTGTCTGTCTGTCTGTCTGTCTGTCTGTCTGTCTGTCTGTCTGTCTGTCTGTCTGTCTGTCTGTCTGTCTGTCTGTCTGTCTGTCTGTCTGTCTGTCTGTCTGTCTGTCTGTCTGTCTGTCTGTCTGTCTGTCTGTCTGTCTGTCTGTCTGTCTGTCTGTCTGTCTGTCTGTCTGTCTGTCTGTCTGTCTGTCTGTCTGTCTGTCTGTCTGTCTGTCTGTCTGTCTGTCTGTCTGTCTGTCTGTCTGTCTGTCTGTCTGTCTGTCTGTCTGTCTGTCTGTCTGTCTGTCTGTCTGTCAGGGATATAACAGCCGCATCATAAAGGAAAAAAATCTTGAAAACAATTGCAATTACACACCGCACACAGAGTACATCGTGCCTGCTAAACTACTCGGTTTCGGTCTTATGTAGCCACAGCTACAGACTTGAGCAAGATGGCTAAGTCTGTGCCTTACAATTGGCGCCGAAGGAACAGGCTAGTTTGGTGGGCAAGGTGCGCGAGCAGGGCAGTGCTAGTTTACAAGAAAAGCTGAACAGTTTTCAACCAGATGCAGTTAACTTGCTGCTAGATCTTGGCACATGCCGTATTGTGTAAGTAATCCTCGAAAGATGTGATGACAAGCCCTTACAAAAATTTCTTTAGACAGTTCTTAGACTGTCTATGGACTTTAGTCTAAGTAGTCTATAGACTGTCTATAGACACATCCTTTAGACCGGTCTATAGACAATCTAAAGATTTATGGCCATACACTTTTAGTTGACTTTTGTCTATAGACAGTCCATAGACAAATGTCTACTGAATGTAGATAGTTCCATAGACAGTCTATAGACACAAGTCCATAGACAGTCTATAGAAGATTTATAGATTTATGGCCATACACTTCCTATAGACTTCTGTCCATAGACCATCTATAGACAAATGTCTACTGGGAATAGACACAGGTCTATATGCAATCTATAGATGATCTATAGACTTCGGCCATACAATTCCTGTAGATTTCTCTCTATAGACAAAAGTCTACTGGTCCTGTAGACATAGGTCTATAGACTGTCTATACATTCCACAGTTATGTGGCCTGGCATTGCTGTAGACATTTGTCTATAGACAGTCTATAGATCTCTGTCTAAAAACCTTAACAGACCATTGTCTGTTGACTGCCTATAGACAGTCTACAACTGTTGAAAAAGGTCACCGCATGGTCTTTACAAATGACATGACGATCAATATACTTACAGTTTAGTTTATTTCCAAGCTATGCAGGCAAGGAATATGCAATACATGCACCATAAGAATGCACCACATAAAAATAAATGTTGAAAGTAATGGTCCGACTATAGTTCCCTCGGAAGCAATCTTGCAACCTGTTGTCTGCAGTCAGTCATCCAGGCATGTTGACCTGTACAGTGGAAGGAAAAAAATAAGAGGAACTGAAAAAAAACATTTCCACTCCATGTGCTTACAACACAAGGCATATATATCCTGGCTATCCCATTCAAGAAAGCTAGTCGATGTTTTGGTTTGGTTTTATGTGGTCCAAAAACCCAAGGTGACTCAGGCTATGAGAGGCGCCGTAGTGAAAGGTTGTGGAGTAATTTCGGCCACCTGCGGTTTCTTAACGTGCACTCACATTGCATAGAACACAGGCCTCTAGCATTTTGCCTGTATCAAAATGCGACCATCTAGACCAGGATTAAAGCCGCATCATTCAAGTTGTAGTAGTAGTACAGTTCATTTGGGACAAAAAATATACAAAATTTGTCCTGGGTGAGAAGGCTAATGGAATGTTTGCCCAATGAGGCCATCCCACCCATGACAGCAGTGGCAACCAGTATAGGCATATTCGACCACATTTGCAGTACAGCACATCGTACAACAACCAATATGTATGCAAGCACACAAAACAAAACAAATGGACAACCCTGAGGACTGTGTGCATGCTTCTGTGTATGGAAAAAAAAGGTTTACAGATTCCCAAATACTATTTACACGTACAACACACCGAAATATCATCCATGACACAAAAGAAATTCTTTGACTTATTATTCCATTAGGTACATATGTCTTAGTGCTTTCTTTAGGTAGTGATGGGTAGATTGGTAATAATTCAAAGATGGCTGGATATTGATTCAATAAATTTGCTATTTGCAAACGTAATCTCACACCACCATAGTTGGTGCGAGATCGGGGCACCTGTATTTTATCTTCCCTAAGTAGATGTGGAGCGTGTTTCTTTTGGTATTGAACCTCAATATTTGAACGGTGTAACATATACTGGTGCACGATTTTCAGAAATAACATATTTGAATGCCTTACTGATCTCTACTATGTCACAGATCTTAAAGTATGGAAAGCAATGTTCTATTTTTGGAATTTTCGATTACCACATATTGGGCGCTTTTGCAGAGGGTGCAGCTAATCAAGGTTTCTTCGTGTTGTATCTGACGATACCAGGGAGCAGTATGTTAAACGTGAATGAAAGAGAGCATAGTAAGATTGTTGCTTCACTGGCAACATGTTTAATATGCCAAAAACACGTGAAAGTTCAATACGGAGAGCTTCAGTGTGCGAATTCCAGAGAAACGTTTCATGAAGGATGACACCTAGAAAGCCATTCCTCTAAGACTGATTGATAATGTTATTCCGAAACTTCAATTTGAACTACCTTTTTTGCTAGCTTTAGGCTTGAAAATCAGGTATTCCGTATTATTTATCTTTAGGTCTTGTTTATTAAAGGTTAATCAAAAGTCGAAATAGTGAAGCCATTCATTTGTTTCCCTGTAAACGAAGCTTTCATTACAACCTGAAAAAAATACATTAGTGTCATCTGCATGCAATACCATTTCAGAGCAGCCTGGGGTGTTTAGAATATCACTCATATTTATCAAAAATAATATGGGCCTAGAATGGATCCCTATGGAACTCCGTATTTAATACTGCCTCGATCGGATTCGGTGCTCTTTATTGTGGTGTATTGCTCCCTGGAAATTAAACAGCTTTCCATCAGGGCATGTGCTGTACCTTGGATTCCATACAACGGTAGCTTTATTAATAATATATCATGATGGCAAGAATCAAAGGCTTTCCTGAAATCAAGAAATAAACCCAAAGTAAGCTTTCATTTCTTAATGCTGTCAAGAATTTTCTGTTAATTATATAGTAAAGCAGTTTCAGTTGCCTCTTTCTTTCTGTATCCAAACTGCTCTTTTAATATCAAGTTATGCAGAGTGAGGAAATCGACAATTCTTTTGTTCATTATGTGTTCAGCAACATTTGAAAAGGCTGAAAGCACTCACATTGGTCTATAGCTGTTCATGTCTTCAAAAGCACCACCTTTATGAATAGCTGGAACACGCGGAAGCTTCATTTGGTTTGGCAATATCCCTATTTGAAGTACGCAGTTGCATATATGCGTAAGGACTGGAGTTATCAGTGCGGCTACAGTTTTCATGGGGGAAACTTTCACATCATCGTAGGCTGATGCACAGTTGTCCTTCAGCGTCATGACTATGTTGAGGACTTCTTCGGCGCAAGTTGGAGTGAGAAATACAGCTTGAGGACATTGAAAATTCATGTATTGTTCACACGGTAATACACCATGAATATCATTTGAGGCACCAACTTCTACAAAGTGCGTGTTGAAAAGGTTTGCAATGTTTTCGTCAGTTCAGCCCTGTGTAGGTAATGCACAGCGGTAATGTCGTCTTGTGTAATAGCCTTAACTTGCAGCTTTTCAACATTACTTTGCTTAGCAAGTCCTCATCCTGGGTTTCAGTCAATATACGAAGCTCCAGGGTTAGAAAGCGATTACGCCACTCTAAATCATCTAGGTCCTGCTTCAGCTGAGTTATATCACTACCTACATTGTTAAATTACCACCCTTAAACTCGCTTCGTTAGTTGTTTTGTAGTTTTTTCTTGAACAGTCAGGTGGTTTTAAAAGTCGTCAAACTTATCTGAGAGCAACTGCATTTATGACTCAAATGCATCAAACTTTTTTGACAAAGGCAAAAGAGCATCAAGCTTCATTTCAGTCTGCAGTAATCTGAGTATCACGTCAGAATCATGCTGCGGATTTTCTGTGGTGCTTGTGCCCTTGTGGTTGGCCCGACAAGAGTCACATTTCCATGCTTTCTTTTTGGCTTCGCGCTTAGCGTTGAAATATTCTTGTTATTCCCGCACATGCACCACGATGAAAATTAAATTTGCTCTCGGAGCACGTTGCAGATGCTATCAGTGAGTGGTAGATGGCAAGCACAACAACGAGCTATAGTACGCTCAGATCTTTTACAAAAAACCCATCCACTTAGCAGCAGCGACGACATAAAAGGAAAACAAAATCACATTGAGTGAGGCATAATTATGCACAAACCTCCATAAAGGCAGAGACGGTTACATGATGCTCGCAGTTACGGTCACCATTGCCAAGTGAGGTCCCAGTGGAATGAGTCTTCTATTATAGCCCACAGTGAACCGTTGATGTTGTGCCGGATTTCCGGGTGACACCGACGACCATGCCTTCCTGGTCTCCTGCTCCAGACTACCGTCCATCTTCAGTGCACGTGCGATGACCAGTGAGATGTACGGCTGCACAGTGGGTAATCTGCACAAAGGCAGAGACGGTTATGTGATGCTCGCAGTTATCGTCGCTACTTTGCAGTGGTGATGATAACTTGACGTAGCTTTACATAACATAACTGGCAACTTGGCATAACTTGAGCACCTGAAGAACACGATAACCACTGAGTCATCGCGCCGGATTCATCATTTCAGTAAATATGCATGACAAATTCTATTTCAGTAAATATGTATGACAAATTCTAAGTGGCTGTCATAAAACGTTGTAACTAATATCCACATTCCGTGCAGCACTATCTACCTCTACACTAAATACCTACTGCGAATACCGACCTCTGTATGCATTCCCTTTACATTAATTGGAATAGAATACTTAGAAAACTTGTGGCACTAATCATCATTGACTCGCTACGAGCTGTTGAGAATGCTGCCCCATAAACCGTACACTCAGTGCTCCTTGCAAAAGGATCCCAACTGGAGAATATTCAAGCATTTATTCTTATACCTGCTATTGAACAAGAGCTTCAAAATACCTTGCATGAAGCCTGGTATGTACGCCGATACTCAAATGGGCACAAGCCATGCAAAACCTACCAGGCAGACTGCGAACCAGTTCACCATGGTTTTGCGCCCACAACTTGAAACACTAAGACGAAACAGCATACTCATACACCAGCGTGCGCTCTTTGGAACAAGCGGGTTACAGCACTTCCATGCCGTGCTCATTATCCAGAAAAACTCAAACAGCACATAGTGGCTGCAGCAGCGCCATATCAGAACCATACGTTAGCTTCAGACAACAAGCTCATTATTGTAAGGATGAAATACCATCTCAAATTCAGTTAAGTTTTTAGTTCAAGTGCAGCCCGGTCAGACCAGTAAAAAGGAGACACTTGCATGCAGGTACCCTAACCTAATGCTGATAGAAAAATCAACGACAGCAACGAACACGCTCAAAGTAAGAATTATTTCATTGAAACAATTAACGTGTTCATCAAAAGGCGCAGCCATAATAAAACAGCGCGAGCAGAAGTGCATTCGCGGCGAAAATAAGCGCCAAGTTACATTGGCGTTTTTGTAATGTAGCAGTCTGAGATCAGAAACGCATACTCTGCCTCTCGTACAATTGGTACTGGACAAATTTGTGCACGCGGAAGCGGCGTTCATGAACGAGCCTCTCGGAACGAAATGTAAGCCATCTCTTGTCGAGGCGACCTTTACTCAGCTTTCGAAATGAATTGCCCGCAGGCCAGCGGCGGCGTCCAACGGCTCGGATAACAGGGATGGACGAGTCCATACGTGTGCAACGAAAGGGGAGACGGGATGCAGCTCGTAGGTTCTTCGCGGTGTTTGTACACGCTCGCCATTTGCGCCGGCAACCACTTTTTTTTTAAACCATCACTCTATTAGCATTTTTCCACCGCCGCTTCACTACAACTTTGGCAAACGCCTCGAGCTCTAGTCAATAGCGTTACAAAACATATTTGGTGAAACGTCGCTGCCCACGACGCTCACCGAGTGAGCGGCTACAACAAGCAATTAATGCACACCTCTCAATGAACAGCACTCCAAGGTCTCGACAGGCGATAACACAAAGAATAAAAAATAAATGTAATCCACCTCAGAACTTGATTGTGCGTTTCCGCAGATGCCAAGTAAAAATCGTGCTTACACGGCTCCAACGCATAGTTTCATTTCGGCCTTCACTCACGGGCTAAGCGATATTTCTGGCTGTGCACCTACCTTTCAGCACGGAAAAGCCAGCAGTCAGCTCGCGAGGAGGGCTTACCGTCCCGGGTTTCGCACCGAGTGCCTTTCCGCGCATTAGGAAAGACATAGCGGCACAGACGTAAGCGCATTATTCGAGAACATGGCGGCAGCCGCTGCTCACACAAACGTGCTTACAAACGCCGCTTACAAACGTGGATAGGAAGTTTGTCACTGCGCACATAATCTGCTCTGCACACACAGCACTGCTTAGAGTTGCTAAGGAGAACAAATGAATAAAAATAATCGTTTAAACTTACCGTAAGTAGACGACTAAGTTGCATATCAGTCAAAACGTAATCCATGAGAGAAAACGCCACCGACGCCGACACACCAGCGCACACAGTGTTTTGCTGCCCGGATGATTTTCCGGCGCCTCCGAGCAGAGTGGGTAAAAAGTGAAACAGAAACCAATTTAGGGTCATGTCTATATTGGTTGCACTGTTGCTAACTGTAGCTTGCTCTAGCATCCAAGAACACAAATGGCCATTGGACTAAAGCATACATTCTCCACTCGCGCTTTAAAAACCTTATTACTTTCGCGAAAAGCAAAACCGAAACCTTACAACTTTGTCCATGTGCGCCGCATCTCACATCGAATAGTACGTAGCGCCCTTTTCAAATAATTATAATGCTGCATAGCATAACGTCTTTTTTGCGTGTGTTCGTGTTTGGAAAACCGGTATGGACAACATCGTGTTATCGCCTCCGATGCAGCAGGTGTACGGCGAAGAACTAAAATATACTGGGTTTCTGATTGTTAAGTCGCAGCAGTTTTTAACGTGAATGCAAACTGGAAAGGTATAAATGGCATATGTTAATTCTGCAGAGAACCATGATCTTTGAGACTCTTCTATTCATGTTTCTGAGAGATCCTTGCAAATTGTTATTTTCCTGGTTATTTCCATCGCGTGGTCATAATGAGCGGCTATCTGCCCTTAGTAGATGCATTCATGTTTCGCATACAAAAGTAAATACTCTGCCCTTCCGAGACTAGTGAAAAAAACTTTGTGCATCTTTGAAATATTTTGAAGGGCCAAGTTTATACTTTGCCTGACTGAGTACTCGATTTTGCTTTGCTATCAGTCCCCTCAGGTACTTATCAAGGCAGTGTGATCAGCGCATCGCGAATTTCCCGGCTATTACCCGTCAGTTTTTACTGCTAACTCTTCTCACTCCACGGTCCTGAATTCATAATGTTAACACGCGGTGAAGAGTACTGAATAGACACTGTCACTCTGTACTGACGTCCTTTTTTACTTGGATTTTATTACTTTCCTTACGTATGTATATTGTACCTATAAGACCGCTAAAGTTGTATTTTTCAGCAGCTTTGCGTATTTATCTCCTAAACACTGGAAAAGCCATGCCCACGGGACTGCTGTGGATTAAAATAACTAAAACGTTTTCCCCTACTATACGCAGGACAATATCGGGGTTGCCTATATTCTGCGTACATCTTTATCACCTGGTTCGAAGTGTGAATATGGGCCACAGCGAGGCGCTGTTAGGAGGGCCAGCCACCTTCATTGGTTAACGAAAGTTTAAGATTCCTCCTACTTTTCAACCATTACCTTAGTGAATACCTTGCATGATCATGGTATGTTTGCTGATGCAAGCTGTGCTACTCTTGTATCGAGAAATCCTTTTGTTCAGCTTATCCCGCTATGTGTGGTGTAGGAAGTCCATCTAGAACTCTTTTATTACCTGTAGAGTATTTTCAGTGCTCAGCGCTAATTTCGCTCTCCTTAATGCAGTGGAGGCGTTGCAGTGAATTTTTGAACTAAAACAACTCATTATGATGACTGGCAGCGCCAAAACACAGATGATTATTACGGACGAAATGCTATTCGCACCCTCGTGGTAGTATGAATCATTTTACGATTCGGCACGGTTTAATCTTTCAGTTGAGTAGAACCACAACCCGGTTAAAAAATAATTTAATTCACATAGTGGAGTAATTTAAACATTTGCCCATACTTAAACGTGAACTTTCATTTCGTGTGACGTGTGCATCTTTATTTCCTTTGTCTGCGCTTTGTCCACTGCTTTTGCTCGGCTAAAAGTCCGGCAACAAAAACGCATTTTTTTTCTTATCGCATTCCTATCGTGTCTAGATCAGGCTAATTTCTGAAGCCTGAAGAGTGAAAGAGGTGCACTGTCTTCACTGTGATCTCTGGAATCGCCTAACTGCCAGCCTCAGCGCAGTAACACGCAAAGCAGCTGAATACAGTCACTAACTCATCAGTATGTCATGTTAAAGAAATTAAGTTTCGCGCTATTTTTGTTGGATGTACACAAGCCACGCAGGACAGACGGCATCTCGCGTCTTGTGCTCGGCAGCAAATTTTGCCTTTAAGGAAATTCTCTTTTCATTCGTGGTGAACCACCTAGCTTCGCTGCATGCATTGTAGACGTTATGGTTCACTGATTGGCAAGAATACAGGTTTCAATGAATGAATGCAACCTTCGCATGATAAGCTCACGATTATTTCACTCACGTAGCGGTTGAGGATTTTCGCCATTAAGTCTTTGCTACTTAATTCAAATAATATTAAGCAGCAAGTCACATGTCTAAACAACTGAAAGTTATTCTGAGGACACAATATTTTACAACGTAAATATCAAGCCAGGGTGACGAAGAATTTTGCAGTCTATGAAGTCCACGAAGCTTCGGCCCCTCAGTGATAAGGGCACTCGACTGCTGCGCCTGAGTACCCGGGATCAATCCAGTCGGCTGAGGCAGCGTGGTGGTAGTGGTTTTTTATTAAAATAATAGTAAAAAGGAAGGAAACATTTTTGCTAGCCCCGGCATTTGCCATCGATAATGAAGCACCTGAGCTGGGGCAGCGAATGGATAATATGGAATGGATAGCAGGCAGAATGGATAAATTAAATGAAAGAGATGAGAGGACAGGAAGAGAGGATAGGGGGAGAAGTAATATATACAAAGTATTTACACAATAAGAAATGTGTCCAGGTTGTGCGCGTGATTAGTTCACTTTAGAGGAATTAAATCGCACAGCGCACAGCACTGTGTTGGTTACAACTGGAGTGGGGCGTCCAGTTATTAATCGTTCAAGGTAGAACTTGCGGAGCGTTCGGTCACTGCGTGTAACTACCTGACGGAGAACAGACGGGACGTCAAGACCGCGTGTTCGAGGAATGCACAGAGGCTCACCAAAGTTCGCTCACGAGTGCGCGCACTGCCCTGCGGCCACAATACCGTCTTGATGGAGTCTGGAAGTATGCCCTGCGCCCTATAGGCTGCGAGCATATCGTGACGAGCATCGGCGAACGCGGCACAGTGAAGGAGCAGGTGTTCTAGTGTTTCCACTGCACCGCATCCGTCACACACATCACTCGTCGCGATTCCGTGACGCACGCGTCGTTCCCTGGGCCACACGCAGCCAATGCGCGCGCGGAGGATCATTGCACGTTGTGACCGTGTAAGTGCGCGAAAGCCGGTGATACTGTCGATGCGCTCACCTCCTGCGATGCGTGGGTCGGGGTGCTGCTTTCGGAGATGGTCGTGGATGGCCGCACGCACGTCCTCCAGCGCAAGGGGCAGATCGCTGGCAGGTAGTTGGTGTGCAGCGGTCGCGAGGTCGTCAGCTTCTTCATTGCCGGTGATGCCGCAGTGACCGGGCACCCACTGTGCACGCACGGCACAACGTCTCAGCACGAGGCGCTCGATGCGCGATCGAACTTACCGCACAAGTGGGGTACCGCGGCCGTTAGATAGCAGGCGGCTGAGGGCGGCGCGGGAGGCAGCGTTTCGATGGAGCCAAAATTCCAAAGCCGCTAGTGCGCTGTTCGATGTCATGGGATGTTAAAGATCCACAGGTGGTCAAAATTATTCCGGAGCCCTCCCCTACAGCAACTCTCTATTTCTTCCTTCACTTCCACTTTCCTCCTTTCCCTTACGGTGCGGTTGGGGTGTCCACTGAGAAGAGGCAATTACTGCACCGCTTCCTTTCCTCAAGCAGCCTATTTTTCATAACAATAATAATAATGGGCTTTTGTGGGGAAAGGAAATGGCGCAGTATCTGTCATATATCGTTGGACACCTGAACCGTGCCGTAAGGGAAGGAATAAAGGAGGGAGTGAAAGAAGAAAGGAAGAGAGGTGCCGTAGTGGAGGGCTCCGGAATAATTTCGACCACCTGGGGTTTTTTAAACGTGCACTGATCGCACAGCGCACAGGCGCCTTAGCGTTTTTCCTGCATAAAAACGCAGCCGCCGCGGTCGGGTGCCTATTTTTGGTGGTAGTGGATTAAGGTGCCTATTTTTCAAAGACCAATTTTCATTGTACAGCACACGGCTGTTTTTTTTTTAATTGGTGTTCGTCGTCAACAGGGTAAAGCAAAATAAAGAGTAGAAATAAAATCTCCTCTTCTCCTAAATATCAGATTATAATTTGACATTAACTCTTCGATGCACCGCCGCCAGTACACAGTCAGCGTCGAATGTAAGCAAGGGTACCACTTATGCGATGAATTTGTTGAGCGGAAGTCTCTCACTTAACCACTAATTTTTTATGCGCTGCATGCATTAGCTAGCGGCACCTAGTAATGCATGCACAGTCTCCATTTTCGGTTTAAGCTGCGGAGTTGTGTCATACGTCTGTTATATGTCTGTGCATAAACACGAGCATAAATGCTCATTTTGGTGTTCGCAGTTGGTTGTGTGACTAATGTATCTGTGTACCTTTTTTGAACACATTGATTCCCGGTCTGGCGAACAAATAAACTTCCTCTTTTTGTATTTATTAAGCATATGAAGCTATGGCTAGCCAGCGTGTCTCCATAGACTTCTTTATTTTTATGAACTGTTCCGAAATTTGGGATCACTTAAGTTCACCGTGAAAAAACGGCGCGATACTTATAATGTGTCCGCGCGGAGAGTGGGATTTCTTGGCGCACCATTGCGCAGATATCGGCACGTTTTTCACGTGATATCACATCCTGCTGTGTTACACGTCATCGCACATGATAATCCCTGACGTTGATTAGTGGCCCTTAAAACTAAGTTATCTTTTGTTGTCTTTTCTGCACACTGCTGTGAGACATGCTTGTACAAATTCTCTGTTTATCCTCCTGAAGGAACATCCTAATTTCTAAGAATTAGAATGCCCGGCTCCCGACCGAAGGGTCTCCGGTTCACTTCCGCTTGACAACCTTTTGAAGCAAGAGCTTTACTAGCCTAGCGGCGCCGATTTCGTGGCGTCTGCACGAATGACCTTGAACAGGCGGAGCGGAGCTGAGTAAGTAACCACGTGACGCACCACGTGACTCGCAGCAGCTGCAGTCGCGCGCTCCGCCGTCGTCGCGGCGGCTGCGCGCTGCCTATCCAGTTCAAGTCAGCCGGAGCCGACATCCTCGAGAAAGCGTACTCGAGAGAGCGTTCGTGCGAAAGACTGCGAACCGAGCGGCGGGAGTGAATGAGTCCAAAGTGCGAAGAGTGGCTAGAACGCACGGTCGAAAAAGAGGGAGACCGCTCTCAGTGGACTATGCAAGGGAGTGCCTTGAGCAGACACATGGGTGGGGAGGTGTGTAATGCAGCGCGTATTGGGCGTATGAAACTGCCGTATCTTAATTCTGCCCTGCAGTCTACGCCGTAAGTAGTAATAAACTAGCATACGTAGGTAACCTACAGCTACTACAGCAGACGAAACGAAAACGAAACTTTCCCAAGTTTTCTTGTACACGATTGCATATTTCAAATTTTGAAACAACAAAAAGAGTTTGGTGTAATGCTCAAACATCTTCTTGGATGTTTAAATTTTTAGAAGTCTATATTTAATGTAGCTATACTGAAAATATTCGCTTAATTTTCAGTACAGGCAACTATGGGAGTAGCAAGATGGCACTGCCCGAGTGTATGACAACCTCCTCTCCGCGCTTTACCCCCCTGTGGATTCCCATGCGGATGCAGACCGCTGCAAAAGAGGGCGCGCGTAGAGAATTTCTTCGCTAGTGTATGACTTATAATTGGCTTCACCAGATAATTAGCGTGCCTTTTAGATCACTTCGCTGCATGACAGAAGCGTCTTGTGGACGAAGCGTAAACCAGACCGAGGGCTTTGATGGTGGCCGCCTTCTTGTAAACGGAAATTGTCTAGAAAACTGGTTTCTGGGGACCGGAAATGGCACAGTATCTGTCTCATGTCTCGGCGGACACCTGAACCGCGCCGTAAGGGAAGGGATTAAGGTTGGAGTGAAATAAGGAAGGAAGAAAGAGGTACCGTATTGGAGGGCTCCGGAATAATTTCGACCACCTGGGGATCATTAACATGCACTGACATCGCACAGCACACGGGCGCCATAAGGGCGGTTCACATGCAAGCGAATTGGCGAACAGAGCGAACAGCGGCGCGGCGCTGCGAAGCGGTTCGCGAGCTTTCGTTTCACATGCATCGCCACTGCGCGTTTCCCACCGCTGCGAAAACCAACGTTGCTGGCAAAAAATATGCGTCTGCAACCGGTTTTGGTGGCCTGCAACCAGTTTTGTTGGCCTGCAAACACAAAAAAAGCGTAATATAAAAGCATTACTTTGTCATTTCTTTTCACAGTTTCTTTAAATAAATATAATTCTTGCGTTTTAAGCATTAAAGAGCACTTTATACAATTTATTTTTTTAAACAAAAGCTCGTACGTGCGGCGTACAAACTCGCGTGGAAACGCCGGGCCGTCATTGGTTGAGATGCGGTGCTGCCGCGTCGCCGCCGCGAAAATTTCCAATTTGCTCGAACCTCGCAGCTCCAGCCGCTGGGGCTTTCTCCGCCGCTTGAGAGAGGGCGTACTCGCCGCCGCGGCGGAGTTTGCGAGCCGTTCGCTTGCATGTGAAACAGGCATTAGCGTTTCGCCTCCGTCGACTCGCGGCCGCCGCGGTCGGGTTCGAACCCGATCGCGACAGCAGCGTTCGCTTTCGTTTTCCGCTCGTTTGGCCTGTGAAACTACACAACGGGAGCTCGATATTGTCGAGCACACCAAACACAGTGTCAGAATACTTGAGCCATCGGGCAATGCTGCGGGAACGGGCAGTGAACTGCACATGGAAGCAGTGCCGGTAAAGTATAGCTCACACCCGGTGACCCACATGCAGCGAAGAGATTAGAAAAACGAAGGAGGACTCCCATGCTGCGCTCATGAGTTGACGCGATAGTTTACGCTGTTTGGTGCGCCATCTGATGCTGATGAAACTCTTCAGAACTTGTTTTTTCAAGATTCCTTTATTCGGACGACGATATACACCGATACTTCGCATCAACAAACATTGGCTTTCCATTCTGAACAGTTTGGCACCGTTAAACGCATTTTTCATTTTTTCCTATTGTTTCCATTAATTAATTGATTAGTTACAGTCTGTAAATTTTTTTATTTAGCATCATCAAGTATTGCCTTTTCATTTTTAGCATTCCGACAGCTTTGAACCCCCTTTTTCAAATATTTTATTTCTTTATTATTCGATTGGTTACAATATCATTAATTCGCCATCACCTATCACCCACTTGACAATCATCAATCGCTAGAACCACAAATTGCCGTGATGCGATTTTTGTTACGCAGCCCCCCCGATTATTTCCGACGCCCGGTGTCGACTACTATACCACGCCAACAGCTTTTCGGCCGAAGGCGCTGTATACGCTACCGCGTGAGAGGGAAACTTTGATTACCTTGGGAAGTCTGTCGCGACACAGCGTAGAGCCACCTGCCGGGTGCACCCTGCAGCGTGGCATCGTTCAACGGGCTGAGAACCTTATTTTCGGTGACGAAGGGAGCGCCAGGGTCAAGCCACGCGCCGAAGCTAATTGTCCAGACGTGCGCTGGGCTCCATGCGAATATCTGGACAGTGTGCGCTGTCGTGTACGAATGGCGGTTGCACACGGTCTCGTGGGCACGTGATCAGCCTGCCACAAAAACCGGCTTCAGACAGACAAACACACAGCGTCTAAATGTTGGGAATGGCCACTATGAGAGCTAGCGCACAAAAAAAAACGAAAGTATGCGTTAGTGATCCCTCGGTGTCACTTTCTGATCGCTGCGACGTCAGCCTGTCGATAAGAATGAGCACGCTTCTTTCGATCAGACATTAGCGTTATCACAGAAGTCGTGTGACCAGCGCTTCTGTATATACTAAGCATTTCATTTAATTTCATCCTATTTGTTCTTAGTTTTCTGCGTTCAGAAAGCTAAAGGGTTTATGGGTTCATGGGGGGGGGGGGGGGGGTTAAACGTCCCAAAGCGTCTCAGGCTATGAGAGACGCCGTAGTGAAGGGCTCCGGAAATTTCGACCACCTGGGGTTCTTTAACGTGCACTGACATCACACAGTACACGGGCCTCTAGAATTTCGCCTCCATCGAAATTCGACCGCCGCGGCCGGGATCGAACCCGCGACTTTCGGGCCAGCAGCCGAGCACCGTAACAACTCAGCCACCGCGACGGCTTAGAAAGTTAAAGGATCAGGGACAAAAGGTACTGTGTACCTGACCCTTTCTTTGTTCGGAAACAGTGCAATAGAACAAAAACACAAACATCGAACCTAGGGAATTCAATTGCAGTAACTACAAATACAGCACTAAAAGAACATTAAATACAGAAATAATAAAGAAGCATTACAACAAACACATCATCATCATCATCATCATCATCATCATCATCAGCCCTACTACACCCACTGCAGGGCAAAGGCCTCTCCCATGTCTCTCCAATTAACCCTATCCTTTGCCAGCTGCATCCACCCTTTGCCTGCAAACTTCTTAATCTCATCCGCCCATCTAACCATCTGCCGCCCCCTGCTACGCTTACTTTCTCTTGGAACCCACTCCGTTACCCTTAAAGACCAGCGGTTATCTTGCCTTCGCATTACATGCCCTGCCCAAGCCCATTTCTTTCTCTTGATTTCGACTAGGATGTCATTAACCCGTGTTTCTTCCCTCACCCACTCTGCCCGCTTCCGATCTCTTAACGTTACACCTATCATTTTTCTTTCCATGGCTCGCTGCGTTGTCCTTAACTTAAGCTGAACTCTTTTCGGTAGCCTCCACGTTTCTGCCCCGTAGGTGAGTACCGGTAAGATTATGCTGTTGTACACTTTCCTCTTGAGGGAAATTGGTAAACTGCCACTCATGATCTGCGAGAATTTGCCATATGCGCTCCACCCCATTCTTATCCTTCTAGTTATCTCCCTCTCATGATCCGGATCAGCTGTCACTACCTGCCCTAAGTAGACGTATTCCGGCACAATTTCTAGGCTCTCGCTGCCAATTGTGAACTGTTGTTCCCTTGCTAGGCTGTTGAACATTACCTTGGTAACACATACTTGGTGAACAAACACATACTTTAAGGAAAATAGTACTAGAACTAATCAACAAAGCACACATAATTCACCATGCAAAACAACACAACAGGTCTTTCACAAAAAGGATCGTGTATTAAACGAAAAGGCAGTTCCTTACCACCGCCCAACGATGCGTGTCGGACATGGTGTCAGAAGTGGGAGGCTCGCTCCCGAGATAGAACGTCAGAGGCATATGCAGACCGGCGGGGCGGAGCAGCAGCTTCCATGCGGTGCAAGTCTTAACGGAAGTACCGGCAGCAGCGAGCATCAAATCACAATGGTGGGGATAAAGCCTCCGCAGCCATTTGATTTCCACAGCGCCGAAGACCGGCCCTCTTAGATCGAGGAATTCTAGGACTACAGCTTCGCATCCGGTCTCCGCGAGGAAACCGAACAAATTCAAGTAAGAACCCTTCTTTACATGATGGGCCGGAACGCAGGGGAAGTTCTTCGGTCGCTAGCTGTCAGAGACGAAGACCTGAAGTCCTTCAAGGTCGTAAAGTCAAATTTTGAAGCCTATTTCTTGCACACAAAGAATACCGTTTATAAGAGCGCCCGTTTTAGTCGATATCGTCAACAGCCAGGGGAAACTGTACACGAGTTTGCAACCGAGCGCCACAAGTTAGCAGAACGATGCGAAATTGAGTAGCAAGAAGCATCTTTTAATCAGGGATCGCTTTGTAGTTAACCTTTCAGACGAAGCACTGTCGGAAGAGCTTCAAATGGATCTCAAGCTAACATTGACCACCGCACTAGCGAAAGGCAGAACAAGCGAAACAGTAAAGCGGCAGCAAGCAGACTTGATAGGGCGTGAAGATAAGAGTGCCGAAGCATACGTGCCAGCAGTGAAGGAGAAGAGCAAGAAAACAGAAAAGAGAAGGAAATGTTACAGCTGCGTGTCGCCCGAAGCACGCTTCTCCAAAAAGTTGCACGTATTGCGCAGGTTCAACGCACGCGCGAACTAGTTGGCCAGCGAAACAGCAAAAAATGCTTTTACTGCCAGAAGTTTGGGCAAATCGAAAAGGCTTGTCAGAAAACTCGACGGGGTAATGGAACCTGATGACGAAGGCCAATTCCTCGGCACAGTGACACCGCAACAAAACAGGGTGTCTGCGCTCTTCGTGACGGTACAGATAAATGACCATGAAGTGAAAATGAAAGTTGATACTGGAGCGGAAGTCACGGTCGTGGGGGAAACTTTCCCAGGAATACTGCATTATCTTGACAAAGCAGAAAACCTGAGAGGACCAAGTGATGCAAGCATTGGCACGAGCGGAAAGTTTCAGACCGAAAACGGATGGAAAGACAGTCGCTACGAGCAGTCAGTGTACGTCGGGAAAAACCTGCGCATGCCTCTACTAGGGCTGCCCGCAATTAAGGCCCTTGTAGTTGTAGGCTACTGATCAGGAGTTCCCGGGTACGAACCCGACCGCGGCGGCCGCGTTTCGATGGAGGCGAAACGCAAAGGCGCCCGTGTGCTGTGCGATGTCAGTGCACGTTAAAGATCGCCAGGTGGTGGACATTATTCCGGAGACCTCCACTACGAGAGAGGGAGAAAAAAATTATTGTGCAAAGGGATTCCGGCCTCCCAGGCTTCAGGGTCCCCGCACAACTCCAGCACACAAACTTTCATGCCTAAAAGGTCCATGACGCTGGCAGCGCGGCTGGCGACGATCTTTTTTCTTGCCGTGTCCATGGAGCGTAGTCAGGTCTTCCAGTACACCCATGTTTGGAGTGGCACCGGCCCACCGCGTGGAGGCACTTCTTTCTTCCTTTCTTCTCTCAGCCCCTCATTTTTCCCTTCCCTTCCGTTGCGGTTAGGGTGTCTTCCGAGATTTGACAGATATTACGCAATTTCCATTTCCCAATAATCAGTTTACATAATGAATTGCACTCGGCACCAAGAATGCGAATGTTCGCACTGTCCGTGATGCGTATATGACAGCTGAAACGCGCACTATTACAAGGTACTAGCTCTTAGCCAACTTTAGGGAAGCGCCAGACGCCCTGCAGTACTAATCAAAATTCCGAATCGGCGAAAGCTGTCAGCTTAACAGCCCTAATACAACAGCAGGACCAGGAAGACTGCTCAAGGAACCGCTTACCGCTCCCTCCACTACCGAATGCCTGTCTCGCCAGCACACAAAGTGCTTTAAGTGCGGCAGTGTATACTAGTTATATGTATAGACATCTAAAAAAAAAAGAAACGCATCTTTTGTAACAGGTATTGTTGTTCTCAATGTAACGAATAAAACTGTTAGTCATCAACCGCACTTAAAGTGCGACGAAAATAAAGTATACTACTATGATTAAAGCAAGCAGCCAGTGTAAGAAAATTGTTCTTTAGGGAAAGAAAATGGCGCAGTATCTGCCTCACAATTCGGAGGACACCTGAACCGCGCCGTAAGTGAAGGGATAAAGGAGGGAATGGGAGAAGAATGTAAGAAAGGTGCCGTAGTGGAGTGCTCTGGGAATAATTGCAACATCCTGGGCATCTTTAACGTGCACTGACATCTCACAGCACACGGGCGCCTTTGCGCATCGCTTCCATCGAAACGTGGCCTCCGCAGTCGGGTTCAGACCCGCGTACTCCGGATCAGTAGCCGAGCGGCCTACCACTGAACCACCACGGCGGCAGACGCTAGGCTTAAGAGCGGCGCATTTCGGGTTAGCGCATGCGCCACAAGTTGCACGAAGCCAAAGGTGTTCCACCGCTGCGCCGCGCCGAGCCTTTCCTCAAAATCCAATTTTAAGCTTCCTCTTTCTTCCTTTCTTTTTTTTCATTTTTTATCCCTTCTCTTACGGCGCGGTTCAGGTGTCCACCGAGTTATGTGAGTTTTTCTCAAAAGCAATTTTCATTGCTCTGATCATATGTGACACGGTCTTAAATGAAGGTTAAAGCAATTCGAAGAAAAATAAAGGTTTGTTATGCATTTCGCTGCAGCAGAATCTGTACATGCCTCTAACAATTTGCGTCGGCTGCTTGCACAAAATTTATCCTGTAGTGTGGTGGATTGTGCAGTCACGCACTGTGACGTAGGTGTGCCACAAGAGAGCATGCGCCAGTTCTGTGCCTGTGTTGCTATCACCGGTTGTGCTGATAACGGGCCACCGCCGCAGCTATTTAAGCAGTCATGTTCTTGGAATAAAGCGCTTTTGATTCTGTGCATTGTGAATCACGCGTCAGTCTGTTACAGTGGCGACGAGGCACGGTCGAACCCGTGCAAGGGCGTGTTGGTCGGCGACATGGCTTTAGGCAGTCGCATTCGAGAGTTCGACCTCAGTGAAAATTCATCGTGGGTAGATTATGTCGAGCGCATTGAGTTATCGTGCGCAGCTAACAAGCTCACAACGGATGACGACAAACGAGCTGTGTTGCTCAGTTGCTGTGGGCCAGAGACGTACACCCTCATAGCAACCCTCGTCAAGCCTTCGCGGCCACCCAACGTGGGCTATCAAGTCATCGTCGACGCAGTGAAGAAGCATATCAACCCGAAGCCATCTGAACTATACTCGAGGTACGTCTTTTCGCGACCAACAAGACGGAGAGGGCGTGGCTGACTATGTCACTGCTTTGCGCAAGTTATCCGAGAACTGCGGATTTGGCGGTACAAAAATTCCGTTAGAGGAAATGTTGCGTGACCGTCTGGTTTTTGGAATTTCGGACAGTGTGGTTCAACAGCGTTTGTTGGCGGAAAAGAATCTGACATTTGAGACGGCATACGAGTTAGCAGTAACGGCGGAAACGACTGCCAAGCAGCAAAAAGCAATGAGGAGCAATGCACAAGAACCCGAGTTCCAGCAGGAGTTGACGGCGGAAGTAGGAAGGGTGGCAAGCATGAAGAAACCAGAAAGACAGCGGCGTTGTTTTCGCTTTTTGGCAGCCCATTCAGGATGGCGGTGCAGATGCAAAGATTCTGTGTGCTTCAGCTGCGGTGGAAAGGGACACTTATCAAAAGCATGCCGAAAAAAGCAAGCAGAAGTCGAAATGCAGCTGGATGATATGGAACATGCTGTGAAGAGGGAGTACGACGAGTCGTTCAGTATCAGCCAAGTAAAAAGTGGGACGCCAAAGTACGTCATCGCTGTAGAGATTGGGAAGGAAAGCGTGCCTATGGAAGTAGATTCTGGAGCTGCCAGGTCTATTATTAGTGTGAACAAATTTCAAAAGCTGCAAGTGGCGAAACAGATCAAGCTGGAAGATTGCAACACGCAACTCGTTACCTGGACGAGGGAAGGTCTCGACGTGCTGGGAAAAGCGTCCGTGCCCGTGAAGTTCAAAGGCAGAGAATTTAAGTTGCCACTACTTGTAGTGAAAAAAGAGGGAAACACTCTTCTAGGCCGGGATTGGTTCCAGCCACTGGAAATCAGCATAGCTGGCCTTTACAGCGTCCACGCCAGAGCAGAAGGCATTTTGGAAAGGTTTCCAGAGGTGTTCAGTGACACGTTTCCAGGGGCTGCCCTACCCCGCATCCACATCGAACTCAAGGAGGGCGCCCAAGCCAGGTTCCTGAAATGTCTTAGCATTCCGTTTGCGATGAGGGAGGAAGTCGTGGCAGAGCTTAACCGCTTGGTGGAGCTGGGAATTCTACAACCCACTCAGTATTCCGACTGGGCAACGCCAATCGTCGTGGTGCGGAAAGAAAACGGCTCCCTCAGAATATGCGGGGATAATCGCAGCACTGTGAACCAGGCCGTCAAAAGCAATGTGTACCCACTTCCGACAAGCAAAGAACTTTTTGCGAGGTTAGGAAGGGGGCGTGTTTTTTCCAAGCTGGATCTGACGCAGGCCTATCAGCAACTGTTGGTAGATGAAGAAACGGCAGAGTTGCTCACGATTAACACCGTGCAGGGGCTATACAAGGTTTGTCGTCTGCCGTTCGGCGTGTCCGTTGCTCCTGGTGTTTTTCAAAGAACCATGGACACCGTGTTGGCTGGAATGCCGCACGTAGCGACATACGTAGACGACATCCTGATTGCCAGCGAGTCGATTGAGGAGCATGAAAGGATGTTGGCTGAAGTCCTCAGCCGCTTGGCAAAATCGGGTCTCAGAGTTCAAGCGGAAAAGTGCGAATTTTTCAAGGAGAGTCTTGAGTTTCTAGGGCATCGGATTGACGCAAAGGGCATCTACCCCTCCAAGGTCAAGGTCGAGGCCATCCACCAAGCTCCTGCACTCAAGAACAAAAAGGAACTGCAAGCCTTTTTGGGTATGATAAATTTCTATAATCGGTTCTTGAAGGGAAGAACAGAAGTAGCGGAAAAGCTGTATCGTTTGTTGGATAGCCACGTAGCATGGAACTGGGGTGCAGAGCATATGGAAGCGTTTGAGAGCCTGAAGAAGTTGCTAACGTCTAACTCGTTGCTGGTGCATTTTAAGACGGATGTCCCGTCAGTGTTGTCATGCGACGCATCTGTGGGTGTAGGAGCTGTTTTGGCTCATCGCGACAGCAAAGGAAATGAGCAGCCTGTGGCGTATGCGTCCAGAACGCTATCTTGGGCGGAGCGCAATTATGCTCAGATTGACCGTGAGGCCCTTGCCGTGGTTTTTGGGGTTCGACATTTTCACCAATACCTTTGTGGGCGAGATTTCCTCATTATCACGGATCACAAACCCTTGCTAGGAATTTTCCAGAGGCAGAAGCAAATTCCGGCGGTTATTTCTCCCCGCATGTTACGGTGGACGCTAATGCTGTCGGCATACGATTACGTGCTCGAGTACAGGAAAACCAAGGACCATGGAAACGCCGACTGCCTAAGCCGGTTACCGGGCCCCTTAACCCGCCAAGAGACCGAGGCGCCAGGCGACATCCTCCTTCTGGAAGCTGTGGAGTACCCTCCAGTGAGCGCAATGGAAGTGGCAGCCTTCACCAGGGGTGATCCCCTGCTGTACCAGGTGAAGCAATGGATCCTGGAGGGCTGGCCGCGAGAACGGGTAGCCCTGAAGTATTCTGCATATTGGGTAAGACAAAACGAGTTGTCCGTACATCGTGACTGTGTACTCTGGGGGAGCCGCGTAGTTATTCCAGAGGCACTGCAGAAGCAAGTTCTAAGCCTTATGCATGCTAACCATCCAGGAGTGACGGCCATGAAGGCAATCGCTAGGTCGTACGTGTGGTGGCCGAAGATGGACGAAAAGATCGTCGAGTTTGTGAGGCACTGCACGCCATGCCAGGAAAACAGGCAGAGTGAACCAAGGACACCAACGCATTTCTGGACTAAGCCTGAACGACCGTGGAGTAGAATACACGTGGATTTCACAGGACCCGTCCAGGGAGTGTTTTTTTTGGTGGTTGTAGACGCCCTGTCAAACTGGGCCGAAATTGAAGTGATGCCGTCTCTCCAGTCATCTGCCGTAATTGAAAAGTTTCGCAAAATGTTTGCAACACATGGTTTGCCCGACTTGGTTGTGTCGGATAATGGCACCGCTTTTGCAAGCAGAGAAACTCAGGCTTTCCTGAAACTGAATGGTATACGCTATATGTATGCGGCGCCGTACCACCCGGCGAGCAACGGAAGGGCGGAGCGGATGGTCCGAGAACTGAAGTGTGCGTTACGGAAACAGAGACAGGGCACCGTATTATGCAAGGTTGCACGATTTCTATTCAAACAGCACTCTACGCCGCACGCCGAGACCGGGAAATCTCCAGCCGAAGTCATGCTGGGCCGGAAGTTCAGGACCGCCCTATCCAGCCTTCGCCCGGATGAGAGCGACGCAAGCTGCCTTCGGCAGCCGCCACCACGAGGTTTCCAGTCTGGTGACGCCGTGTACGCGCGGAACTTCCGGCCAGGGTCCAAGTGGTTGTTTGCACGCGTGTCGCGACCGATAGGCCACGTCATGTACGAGCTGAGTACGGCAGACGGAGCTGTGCACCGACGCCACCGCAACCACGTTCGCAGAGCATGGTGCTCTGATCCCCGGACTACAGACCAGCAAACCTGTCCCTCGTTCGCTCTGCCGTCTATGTCAAGCCGCGCACTGGGACCTCCGGAGCCCGAGAAGTCTCAGCCGCTCCGGCGTTACGGCATCGATGACTAAGGGGGAAGGGATGTGGTAGATTGTGCAGTCACGCACTGTGACGTAGGTGTGCCACAAGAGAGCATGCGCCAGTTCTGTGCCTGTGTTGCTATCACCGGTTGTGCTGATAACGGGCCACCGCCGCAGCTATTTAAGCAGTCGTGTTCTTGGAATAAAGCGCTTTTGATGCTGTGCATTGTGACTCACGCGTCAGTCTTTTAAATGGCTGCGGTTTAACTACATTTGAACCTCGTTAGAGAGCGAAAGCTGTGTTGTATCGGGCAAGTAGACGCGGCTTTGCGGCTGAAACGTTGTTTTTCGCACACTGCATAGGCAGCGCGCCCACCATGGCAGGTGGCAGTTAAAGGTTGATCGCGAGCGGTTGGTCACCCAATGAACGCTACGGGTTATTGCTGCAGTGGTGCGTGCCTTACCCGCCGCGGTGGGACAGTGGTTAGTGCACTCGGCTACGGATCCGGAGTTCCCGGTTTCGAACCCGACCACGGCGGCAGCTTTTCTATGGAGGCCGAAACCCTAAGGCGCCCGTGTGCTGTGCGATGTCAGTGCACGTTGAAGATCCGAGGTGTTCGAAAGTATTCCAGAGCCCTCCACTACGGCACCTCTTTTTACCTTTCTTCTTTCACTCCCTCCTTTATCCGTTCCCTTACGGCGCGGTTCAGGTGTCCGCCGATATGTGAGACAGATACTGCGCCATTTCCTTTCCCTAAAACCAATTTCCGCGTGTCTGCCACAACGTTGTCAGCGCTATGCATGCAGCTCACATCTCTCCCTTTTTCACAACCGCCACGTACCTGAAAGCGCGACTAAGACGTCCGCTGACCCAGGGAGACACTTATGCGCCCTTTCCTGAAAAGCATTGGAGTCTAGAACGTTGTCAAAATCAGCGCCAGTAACACAACAAACGCCGACGGCGAGCGCTCGGTTGCGGCGGTGGCCGACTGACGTAATAGCTGTCACGTGGTTTCTCAACAGTTCGAGGTCAAGCTCGCGCACACGGCGAAGAAGCTATGGAGGGGCGTAGGAAAGCTCCCGCCATGGTGGCTCAGTGGTTAGGGCGCTCGACTACTGATCCGGAGCTCCCGGGTTCGATCCCGACCGCGGCGGCTGCGTTTTTATGGAGGCAAAACGCTAAGGCGCCCGTGTGCTGTGCGATGTCAGTGCACGTTAAAAATCCCCAGGTGGTCGAAATTATTCCGGAGCCCTCCACTACGGCACCTATTCTTCCTTTCTTCTTTCATTCCCTCCTATATCCCTTCCCTTACAGCGCGGTTCAGGTGTCCAAAGATATATGAGACAGATACTGCGCCATTTCCTTTCCCCAAAAACCCATTATTATTAATTAGGAAAGCTTTAAAAAAGAAGTGGCTGTGGCTAATTCGCCTTAGCAGGGATACACAGAGCGAAAGCTTTTGTAAGCATGGTTAGATACGGTAAAGCTGTGGTTCATCTTTATTTCTTCAAGACTTTAGCAAGAGTAGAGAGAGAGAGAAACAACTTTATTGGCAAGGATTTGTAGATCGTGGGCGACAGTACCTCAGTGTGACCCCGTACTGGGGTGACCTCCAAGGCCCCGTGAACAAGCACTTCCTGTGTTGTCTTCTCCTGCTTCAGGAGCAGTTAATTACAGCTCTCTTCGGAGGGAGCTGCTAGGAGCATACGAGGTGGACGCTTAACTTCATATCCCCATAATACATGAGCTTGGGTTGCCTATTCCTGGCAATTTAGGCATGCGGGGTTATACTCCCCTTTCGTAATAACATACTTTGGGGGCTTAGAATGGATCGAGTCTGAATCCTTCTTAGCATCGTTGCTCGTGCTTTGCTAAGGTCCGCACGTTACTCGCCGCGGTGGCTCAGTGTTTAGGGCGCTCGACTACTGATCTGGAGTCTTGGGTTTGAACCCTACAGCGGTGGTGGTAGTGGTTTTTTTTATTAAAGTAATAGTAAAAAGGAAGGAAAAGATTTTTGCCAGCATCGACATCTGCCATCGATACTGAAGCACCTGAGCTGGGGCAGCGGAAATAAAGGATAGCAGGCAGAGTGGAGAAATGAAATGACAAAGGTGAGGGGACAGGAAGAGAGGATAGGGGGAGAAGTATTATGTACAAACTATTTACACAATAAGAAATGTGTCCAGGTTGTGCGCGTGATTAGTTCAATTTAGAGGAATTAAATCACACACGGGCACAGCACTGTGTTGGCTACAACTGGAGTGGGGCGTCCAGTTATTAATCGTTAAAGGTAGAACTCGCGGAGCGTTCGGTCATTGCGTGTAAACTACCTGGCGGAGAACAGACGGGACGTCAACCTCGTGTGTTCGAGGAATGCACAGAGGCTCACAAAGTTCGCTCAGAAGTGTGCGCACTGCCCTGCGGCCACAATAGCGTCTTGATGGAGTCTGGTAGTATGCCCTGCGCCCTATAGGCCGCGAGAATATCGCGACAGGCATCGGCGAACGCGGCACAGTGAAGGAGCAGGTGTTCTAGTGTTTCCACTGCACCGCATCCGTCACACACATCACTCGTCGCGATTCCGTGACGCACCCGTCGTTCCCCGGGCCACACGCAACCAATGCGCACGCGGAGAATCATTACACGTTGCGACCGCGTAAGAGCGCGACAGCCGTGATGCTGTTGATGTGCTCACCTCCTGCGATGCGTGGGCCAGGGTGCTACTTTCGGAGATGGCCGTGGATGGCCGCACGCACGTCCTCCAGCGAAAGGGGCAGATCGCTGGCAGGTAGTTGATGTGCAGCGGTCGCGAGGTCGTCAGCTTCTTCGTTGCCTGGCGATGCCGCAGTGACCGGGCACCCACTGTGCACGCACGGCACAACCTCTCTGCGCAAGGCGCTCGGTGCGCGAGCGAATGTCCCGCACTAGACGGGTACCGCGGCCGTTAGATTGCAGGCGGCTGACGGCGGCGCGGGAGTCGCACAGCAGGACACTCCTGGGCGGTGGAGGGTCGAGGGTGAACAGCAGGTCCAGCCCGAGCCGGATACCCATCAACGCTTCCGTGGTGAAGGAGCCCAGGAAGGTTGCGTGTTGCTGGCTGTGGAGTTGCAGGGCGGGGATGGTAGCCGCCGCTGCAAGGGAGCAGCAGTCGCGGGCCACTGAGGCGTCGGTGTACACGAGGAGATGGTCCTGGAGCTCCTCGTGTATGACGGCTCTTGCCAGCTGCTCTACAGCACAGAGGGGTGTTCTCCGCTTTCCCGCGATGCCGACGATCTCGCTGTACATCCGAGGCACCAGGCCAGGGCGCGCTGCAGCCATATAGTTGGGTGGGCCTTGAATCAATTGCTCATACTCGAGCAGCGCTGCGCCCATTCGTGAGCGCGTGTGCGAGCTCATACGCTGCAGCAGCGAGCCGCCGTCCGGTGCGCGGCGAAGCCGGTCGATGTGATTCAGTGCCCTGCGCGCTGCTTGGAGCTCACGTGGCCACGCTCCTGCCTCGGCCAACGTTACGGCGCACTGCGAGTTTTTGGGCAGGCCTAGGCACACGAGCAGGGACTTGCGGTGCTGGAGCTCGCGTTTCTTCCAGCACGGCTTGCGCACCGTGACGAGCGGCAGCGCATAATACACCGCCCCCAAAGCTGCAGCATTGTATAGCCGCCGTGCGGCTTGCTGGGAGATGCCCTGGCCTTGATCGGTGAGCTTGTGCACGGCGGCGGTGATCCTCTTAATCTGCAGGCAGGCCTTGGTCGCGCGAGGTGGAAGGAAAGGCGCCAGTCGATGTGCAGGCCAAGGTACCGCACCGATTTACGCCAAGGAATCAGAGTCCGTGCAGTGACAGTGGCGCAAGGTGCGTGCGCGAGCGCGAAACGCAGGCCATGGCCACCGATGTGTCCGCGCTCAGCGACAGACCAAGGCCGTGCAAGCTGGTATAGATT
Organism: Amblyomma americanum; assembly: GCA_030143305.2. NCBI lineage: Eukaryota > Metazoa > Arthropoda > Arachnida > Ixodida > Ixodidae > Amblyomma > Amblyomma americanum. The sequence goes on from JARKHS020028365.1 coordinate 57,014, forward strand.
GTGGTCAGAGATCCCTGAAGGCACCCCCGCACGCTGAGCGCCTCGGCCGGTGATCCCCGGCACCACCGAGCTATGTCGTTTGCATATATGGACATGTACACATGGTGTCGGCCGCTCGTGGGGAGGAAGGCCGGCCCCACCGACATGGCCACATTAAACAGAAATGGTGATAAGACAGAGCCCTGCGGCACGCCAAAGTCCACCGGGCGAGGCTTGGAGAGCTTACCCCCTACTCGTACGCGCATGGTGCGCCCGCTCAGGAAGCCGTGAATGTATCGCAAAAGGCGCCCGCCCATACCGGCCGGCTCAAGCACAGCGAGAATTAGTGCGCGGTGAACGTTGTCAAAAGCACCCGAGACTTCCAGTAGTAGCAGCAGCGCAACCTGGCCTGCCGCCCTGGCATGCTGCAGCGCTGTAACAACGTCCGATATAGAATCAGCCGTGCTCCGCATTCCACGGAAACCCGTCTGCCGCTCGTCAAACAAATCAGCCTCCGCAGCCCACTCGTTCAGACGCTGCAACGCCATATGCTCCATGAGCTTACCTGCCGCCGATGTTAATGCCACTGGCCGGTATCCGCTCAGCTCCGTAGGTGAGCGCCCTGCCTTTCGGATTGGACAAACGACCGCGGTTCGCCAATCCTCCGGTAGCTCCCCGCGTTCCCACACCAGGGTGATCTAGGATCTGTCGTTGCTGCGCATCCAGGTTTCGCAGCATCTGGTATGTCACCCCGTCCGGTCCGGCCGCCGAGCGGCGGCGGCGGCAGCGCTGCTGCGCATTGTTCAGTTCCGCCGCGGTGAACGGCGCATCACATGGACCTTCCGAGGCGACGGGCGAGGGACAGGCGTCGCTTCTGGGGCTCTCAGGAGCAGCTATGCTAGCTGCGTTTGCGGGGCTGGGCGGCGCGAACCGGTCAGCAAACCGCTCTGCCAAGTCTTCAAAGCTGAGGCCGCCGGAGATTGCGCGGGCGGCCAGCGGTTGACGGTTTGCCTGTGGTTCGGTGATGCGCCGCAGTGTGTCAAACAGCCTCCGCGTCCAGGCGGTTGTAGACAGTCCAGTCGACGGCTCTGTCAGTCCGTCGCACCCGTCGCTCTGCGCGATCTCTCTTGTCGCGCAGATTGAGCAGCTTCATATCAGGTGTGGACTGCCCAACCCTTACCTCTGCTCGTTGGGTGGCTGCGAGAGCGCTTCGGACTAGACTTGAAAACAAATCTGCGCCTGTGGCCGCCGCCTCCTCGACCGCCCGCATGAACACACTCCGGTTGGTAATAGAGTAGGCACGTTTGGGGCGCACCTCCAATGCAGTGGGTTCAATTAGAATGGAGTAATGCTCCGTGCCCCAGAGAGATGGTGATCGGCGCCATGTCGCCTCGATGCCTCTGGATGCGAAGGCAACGTCGATGTAGGAGCCGGTTGTTTCGCGTCGTCGAAAGGTGGGCTCGCCGGTGTTCAAGGGGGTGAGTCCCAGCTGCGTTGCTGCGTCGTGCAGGTCGTCTCCACGCGCGAAGTGGCGCGCATTGCCCCACGCACTATGGTGGGCGACAAAATCCCCACAGATGATTTAAAGCGGGGAACAGCACGAAGCTGAAGCACGAAAAAACCTGATAGGCGTACTGACACTCACGAAGTAGTAGGCATTTTTTTATTCGTTAAAGATCTTGCTTTCTTGTATAATTGGTTTTTTGGAAAAGGAAATGGCGCAGTGTGTGCTTCATATTTCTTCGGACACCTGAACCGCGCCGTAAAGAAAGGGGTAAATGAGACAGTGAAAGAAGAAAGGAAGAAAGAGGTGCTGTAGTTGTGGCCTCCGGAATAATTTCGACCACCTGGGAATCTTTAACGTGCATTGACATCGCACTGCACACAGGCGTCTTCGAAACGACATTAAAGGCGCTCATGCAAGATAGGAAATATTTAATATAGCTTCGTTGCTAGTTACAACTCTAGTATTGATCGTTGTATACGGAGATATGGAAACAAATCCGTTTCCAAACGACGCACAAACCCTGCGATTAATTTCAAAAAGCCAAATGGAAAAATAGTTTTTTTGCGAAAAGGAAATGGCGCAATGTGATACTGGCGTGATTTCCTTTTCTTAAAACGAACTTTAATTTTCTTTCGCTTACGGCGCGCTTCGTGTATCCACCGAGATATGTGAGACAGGCGTAATTTCCTTTCTTTAAAACCAATTTTAATTTCACTTTCCTACCCTGTCCACAGCCAGCAACACGCAGCCTTCCTGAGCTCCTCCACCACGGCGGAGTTGATGGGGATCCGGCTTGGGCTGGACCTGCTGCTCACCCTCGGCCCTCCGCCGCCCAGGAGTGTCAGCGATCTGCCCCTTGAGCTGGAGGATGTGCGTGCGGCCATCCACGACCATTTCCGAAAACAGCACCCCGACCCATGCATTGCGGGAGGTGAGCGCATCGACAGTGTCACCGGCTGTCGCGCACTTACACGGTCACAACGTGCAATGATCCGCCGCGCGCGCATTAGCTGCGTGTGGCCCGGAGTACGACGGGTGCGTCACGAAATCGCGAAGAGTAATGTGTGTGACGGATGCGGTGCAATGGAAACACTAGAATACCTGCTCCTACACTGTGCCGCGTTCACCGATGCTCGTCGCGATATGCTCGCGGCCTATAGGGCGCAGGGCATACTACCAGACTCCCTAAAAGATGTTATTGTGGCCCCAGAGCAGTGCGCGCAATCGAGAGCGAACTTTGGTTAGCCTCTGTGCATTCCTCGAACACACGGGCTTGACGTCCCGTCTGTTCGCCGGCAGGTTGTTACACGCAGTGACCGAACGCTCCGCGAGTTCTACCTTGAACGAATAATAACTGGACGCCCCACTCCAGTTGTAACCAACCCAGTGCTGTGCGCGTGTGTGATTTAATTCCTCTAAAATGAATCACGCGCACAACCTGGACACATTTCTTATTGTGTAAATACTTTGTATATATTACTTCTCCCCCAATCTTCTCTTCCTGTCCCCTCACCTCTTTCATTTCATTTCTCCATTCTGCCTGCTATCCTTTATTTCCGCTGCCCCAGCTCAGGTGCCTCAGTATCGATGGCAGATGCCGGGGCTAGAAAAAATGTTTTCCTTCCTTTTTACTGTTATTTTTAATAAAACCACTACCACCACCACCACCCTCCCTGTCCGCATACTGATACGAAGTACACGGGTTCAATCCGGGCCGCGTTTCGATGAAGGCTGCGGGGATTTTCCCTCACGACTTCCCCTTGTGGTTTGCTTTCCCGCGGCGCACCCTCCAACGGCTTCGCCTCAGGAAGGGCGCTCCCCGCGACTCTCCCTGGTTAACTTGACTATCAAGCGAGGGTGCTGGCGTCGCAGCGCCCTCGGAGTACGGAGGTTAGCTTTGGGAGCACATGGCAATTACACCAAATCAGGGGGTAGAGGGTGATATGGGATGGGCGTCTTTCGGGATTAGAGAGGCTAGCAGTGAGATAGCATTTGAGGAACGATTGAGAAAAATGGAGGAAAAGCAGTGGGCTAGGAAAGTTTTCAGATAACTGTATATAAAGAATGTTGACACGAAATGAATAATAATAATAATAATAGGTTTTTTGAGGAAAGGAAATGGCGCAATATCTGTCTCATATATCTTTGGACACCCGAACCGCGCCGTAAGGGAAGGTATATAGGAGGGAGTGAAGGAAGAAAAGAAGAATAGGTGACACGAAATGGAGTAAGCGAACTGAAAAATTGACAAGCAAATATCTGGACAACAGTAAGGGGGCAAATAAGCTATTATCGGTTAAGGAAAAGGTTAAAGAAACAGAGAGAGCTCTGTGGAAAAAATGGATGCTGACGAAATCGGCACTGGGAACATACCGGACCTTTAAACAGGAAATTGTCAAAGAAAATATCTATAATAATTGTAGGCGAAGCTCTTTGTTGTTTGAGGCCAGTACTGGGGTTTTGCGGACTAAGACGTATAGAGTCAGGTACCATGAGATGAACACTTTGTGCATTGCGTACGGAGAGGAGGAGGAAACGGCTGAACACTTGATACTTTTCTGTAAAGGGCTTCACCCTACAGTGGAAAGCAACGGGACTGACTTACCCAAGGCATTGGGGTTTAGTGATAGTGAAGGGAAAGGGGATTTTAAGAGATTAGAAGTATCCAAGCGAAGGTTATAGGATTGGTGGCTAAAAGCAAGACAGGAGTAAAATTTCACAAGACATGGCCAGGTGGCTTGAGCCACAGCCCGATTTAAAGGGTTCAGCCGTATCCATCCATCCATTCCATCCACGGACGGCTTGCTGCACGCGGGACACAGCCTCTCTCTCTTGGGCTGGAGAATGTCGTCGGGAGCAGACGTACCGCCCGCGGCGCTCTGCTCTTCACCATCGGGGCGAGCGGCGAGCCCTCGTGGGGAGGTTCGTTCTCCCATATCCCTACCTCCTGGCTTCAAAGTATCCCTGCCCCTAGCGTGGGTGAACATTCGCTCGTAGCCTTGCTGGTGAGTCGGACGACCTCGATTAATTAGCGTGTTTTGTTGCTAGCTGGCGTAATTGTGGTATCAATAAATGCCTTGTTTGTCAGCCAGTGTGTCATTCCTTTGTTCAATCAGACCAAGGCCCGCCGTGGTCGGCGTACGCGATCACGGGGTGGTGTCCGGCGGAAACTTAACTCCGCTATTAAAACCCCATAAGGCGAAACACAAAGGCGCCCGTGTTGCTCTGCGATGTCGGTGCACGTTGAAGGTCCCCAGGTGGTCGAAATTATTCAATTTCTCCATCGAAATGCGGCCAGGTTCGAACTCTGGCAATGAGACTGAGTAGCCGAGCGCCTTAACCACTGAGCCACCGCCGCAGGTTCTCCATCAAAGGCAGATCAAATTCGGAGGCCATCGCGATCCTGCTACGAACCTCGTCAAGTATGCTTTCCCATACCAAATTTATCAACAATATCAATTGCACTCGACACTAAGGATGCGAATGTTCGCAGTGTCCGTGATGCGTATATCACTGCGGACACGCGCTTTAGTACAGGCTATTATAAGACACTTGCTCATGTCAACGTTTAGTGATGCTCTAGACGCCCTACTGAACGCATTGAAAAGCCGAATCTGCAAAAGCGGTCACTTAAACAGCCATACTGCTCTCCTCGGGAAGGGGGATTTGCTACGCGGAGAAACCGAAGGGAATCACTACTCAAGGACCCACTTGCTGCTCACTCCACTACCGAAAGCTTGTCTCGCCAGCACACGAAGTGTTGCAAGTTTAGCCAATGTGTATTGGTTATGTCGGGTCATCTCAAAAAAGGAAACACAATTTTTGTCACAGAGGACAGCGTATCGCATAAAACTGTTAGTCAATATCCTACTTTGTGCCCTCACGCATGGTGCCACGAAAATAAAGTATACTACTGTGTTTAAAGCAAGCAGCTAGTGCAAGAAAATTGGTCTTTGGGGAAAGGAAATGACGCAGAGTCTGTCTCGCGTATCGGCGGGCACCTGAACTGCGCCGTAAGGGAAGGGATTAAAGAGCGAGTGACGACAAAAAGCAAGATAGAGGTGCTGTAGTGGAGGGCTCCGGAATAATTTCGGCCGCTGGGGGTCTTTAACGTGCACTGATATCGCACAGCACACGGGCGCCTTTTGCGCTTCGCCTCCATCGAAACTCAGCCGCCGTGATCGCGTTCGGATCCGGGTACTCCACAATGTTGTCAGTGCTAATGCATGCATCCCCCTCTCTCACTTCCGCCACATACCTCAAAATCGCGATGGAGGCGTCCACTGACCCATGGAGCCAGTTATGCGCCCTTCCTTTCCTGAAAAATCATTGGAGTCTAGGACGTTGGCAACGCCAGCGTACCCGCCGCGGTGGATCAGTGGTTAGGGTGCTCGACTACTGATCCGGAGTACCCGGGTTCGAACCCGACCACGGCGGCTGGGTTTTAATGGAGGAAAAACGCCAAAGGGCCCGTGTGCTGTGCGATGTCAGTGCACGTTAAAGATCCCCAGGTGGTCGAAATTATTCTGGAGCCCTCCACTACGGCACCTCCTTCTTCCACTCCCTCCTTTATCCCTTCCCTTACGGCGAGGTTAAGGTGTCCAACGATATATGACACAGATACTGCGCCATTTCCTTTCCCCCCAAAAAAACCAATTATTGACGCCAGCGTCAATTACACAATGAACGCCGATAGCCGCGACTGAGTGACGTCATCGCTGTCACGTGGTCATAATGTCATGTGGAAAAAAAGTGGCGGTGGCTAACTCGCCTGAGCAAGGATGTACTGAGCGAGAGCTCTGTTAGGCATAGTTAGGCATGGTTTAGCTTTTGTTCATCTTTATTTCTTCGTCTTCAGCAAGAGCAGAGAGACAGGAACAAATTTATTGCCAAGGATTTGTAGATCGTGGGCGACTGCACGTCAGTGTGACCCCCATACTGGGGTGACCGCCAAGGCCCCGTTAACAAGAGCTTCCTGTGTTGTCTTATCCTGCTTCAGCAGCAGTTGATTTCAGCTCTCTTGAGGGAGCTGTTACGAGGAGACGAGGTGGAGGCTTGGCTTCACATCCCTATGATATGTCTTGGGTTGCTCATTCCTGGCAATTTAGCCATGCGGGGTTATACTCCCCGATCGCAATAAACGAATACCTGTGGGGGGCTTAGAATGGATCGAGTCTGGATCGTTCTTAGCATCGTGGCCTGTGCTTTGCTAAGTTTTGCATGCGGAGGCGAATAAATCAGTCTTCAATCCTTATAGTAGTTATGTCATGCTAGTTGGTCAGTGCTGCACCCCGCTGGTCCGAGTCTGAGTGACTAATCTCCCGGTTCGTCAGACGTCGGGCTATACGATATGCCTCCTCATTCCCCAGATTCCCTGAATGAGCTGGGACCCACACCAATTGTATTAATTGTGGTTGAGTGCAACCCTGCAAGATGAGGGCTGCCGTCTTGCTACCGCGCCTTTTCAGAAATTTGTAATGCCCCGCTTGGAGTCAACACGTTGTGCGTCGATGGATCCGTTATGGCCAGCAGCACTGTAGCCTCTTCGGCTTCTGCAACTGCGGCTGCTTTAACCACAGCCGCGTTAATTATTCTTCCTTCCCCAGTCACTCATATAAGTACTGTCAGTTTGTGGTAGGTTTGCTTAGCGTCATCGACGTATACTGCATGGGGCTCGCAGTCCTACGCGACTTTCAACGCATCAGCTCTCGGTTTTCATCTCCCACCGTGTCTGCCTCGAAGCATATTGTTAGGTATTGGTTTGACGAATAACTGATGTCGGAAGACGACCGAAAGTGGCGTTCGGCCTCCCGATTCCATTATAGGATTAATGTTGACTTTGCTTATTATGTCTCCCAGCCTCAGTACGAGACAGCCTTTCAATCTGTGATGTCTTGTGAGCCTCAGTTAGTTCGTCTAGGGTATTATAGACTCCTAGCCCGAGAAGCAGTATCTGTCTCAGTGCTGACAAATTTGGGCAGTCCTTGAGCAGCTTTGTACGCCGTACGTATGACACTGTTCACAGAGTCCTGCTCGTTAAGACAAAGGTGATAGTATGGGAAGGTGTGATTCGACTAACAAGAAAATCCTGGTTTAGCGTGCATAGATCAGTCTCCTCCATCCAACAATGCTTTGTGGCCACTCTCTTAAGGAGTACGGCAATTTGGCGTGCGGTCGTCTGCAACCTTTCGATGGCTTCGCCATTGTACGTATTACGCTAGATTAACATACCTAACACCCTGATAACCGGGAATTCCGGCACCGGATTCTCAGGCACAGTGATTTTTATCCTGTCCGTCTCCTCGAACGCTTAAGATGGGCACAGGAGTTGTCACGTGAAGCAATGGCAAAGGCCCAGCAGAGGGCCAAGGTTTATTATGATCGGACAGCCAGGGCCCGTCGTTTTGAGGTGGGCGATGAGGTAATGATATTGCGCACATCGCTAAAAAACAAACTCGACGTGCAGTGGGAGGGCCCAGCACGGTTTGTTCAAAAACTGTCGGACGTTAATTACGTGGTGAGTCTGCCAGGAAAACGTAAAGCACAGCAAGTTTACCACTGTAATCTGCTCATACCCTATAGACAACGGGAAGCAGTGGTGTGTACGATGGCAAACGTTCCCGAAGAGCTTCCGGTCGAGCTTCCGGGACTAGGCTCAGTGACGAACAGGGAAGACACTGATCAGGTCAATAGTGACTTAATCATTAAAGCACCGCTGTCGGCTGAGCAGAAAACCGAACTACACCAACTCTTACAAGAGTTTCAAGGTCAGTTCTCTGAGAGGCCTGGTAGGACTTCTGTCCTTACTCATGATATAGAACTTACCTCCCCAGAGCCAGTACGATCCAAGGCGTACCGGGTGTCACCCCGCCAGCGCGATATTATGGAGGCTGAGGTAAAGAAAATGCTACAGCTCGGTGTTATTGAGGCGGGTAGAGTGATTATACCTCCCCTTTGATTTTAGTTGAGGTACCGGGCAAGGAACCTCGTCCTTGCGTCGACTACCGCAGGCTTAATTCCATCCCTAAGGATCAAATTTATCCGATCCCTAACATCGAGGAGCGCCTTGAGAAAGTTAGTAGCGCTCAGTTTATTTCCACCCTAGATCTTGTCAGGGGTTATTGGCAGGTTCCACTTACAGAAGAGGCTAGTAGGTATGCGGCGTTCATTTCACCAATGGGAACATTCCGTCCTAAAGTTTTCAGTTTTGGTTTGAAGAACGCACCATACTGCTTTTCAAGCCTCATGGACAAAGTGTTGCGGGGACAGGAAGAATTCGCTTTACCGTATTTAGACGACGTAGCGATATTCTCCGCATCCTGGTCTGAGCATATGGCACACTTGCGGGCAGTGCTAACCCGCCTGCGTGAAGCGGGCTTGACAGTCAAGGCTCCCAAGTGCCAATTAGCACAGGCCGAGGTTGTCTACCTCGGTCACGTGATTGGACAGGGTCGTCGCCGCCCCTCTGAAATAAAGGTGGCCGCTGTGCGAGACATCCCGCAACCGCGCACGAAGACCGATATTCGGTCGTTCTTAGGTGTCGCCGGCTACTATCAGAGGTACATCCCCAGGTACTCCGATATCGCGGCTCCCCTGACGGATGCTCTAAGAAAAACAGAGCCCCAAACAGTCGTCTGGGGCGAGACAAAGGAAAGAGCTTTTAGCGCCCTAAAGAGCGCCCTAACAAACCAGCCTGTGCTACGATCGTCAGACTACACAAAAGGGTTCGTTGTTCAGTGCGATGCTAGTGAGCGAGGCATGGGCGTTGTACTGTGCCAAAGGGACAATGGAGAAGTGGAACACCCCGTCCTGTATGCTAGTCGTAAGCTGACCTGTCGTGAGCAGGCGTACAGCGCCACCGAGAAAGAGTGTGCGTGTCTCGTGTGGGCCGTTCAGAAATTGTCATGCTACCTAGCCGGCTCGAGGTTTATCATTGAGACGGATCACTACCCTCTCCAATGGCTGCAGACCATCTCTCCCAAAAATGGCCGCCTCCTGCGCTGGAGCCTCGCTTTGCAACAATATTCCTTTGAGGTGCGTTACAAAAAGGGGAGTCTCAACGGTAACGCCGATGGCTTAAGTCGAGGCCCCTAACGTAGGAATCCGCCTCAAAGTTGTTTGTTACTGATGTTTTCTTCCTGAGGCAGGATTTTTAACATATTGCTTTTGTTTAGTGTTTCAAAGTGATGACGTGCTTTCTTGTGCAATTTTCCCATTTGTGGACGCGTTCTGAGTGCTCCTTGACTACTGTAAGGAACTAGGCAGTAGTATAAAAGGGGAAAGAGCCTGGCAGAGCTTAGTGAGGGTTGTCTCGTGCTTGCTGACTGAGCGGTTGCGTTTCGGCGTAGTTCTAACGCTTGCTGGGAACGAGAACAAAAGTGGCAACTCTCCCGAAGTCACTTTGCAGTGTCCTGTGTGAACCTGAGCCTGAGAACGAGGCCTTCTCTGTGCGCTGCGCTCAAGCAACGCCGAGGGACGACCGATTTCGATTACGAGCATCATCGAGCGACATCCCTCCGGACAGCGGATGCAGTCCCCTGACCATCGGGATCTCCTTCTCCCGGCGGGGCGGTCTGTTACGTTTCGCCTACGATCGCGCGGTATAGCCGGCGCGGATGCCACGGACGCCGGGGCTTCGTTCAAAGTGGCGGTCATTTTGACCCGTTCATCGCTGCCGCAACGCCTCCCGCCAAGCGCGTCCAGGCAGGTTTCAATGCCACGTGTCTTCGTGTGTGCGTGTGTGTGTGTGTGTCATGTTGGTGCCCACGCTTGTCAAAGCGCGGCAGCCGGGGAGAGGAGCTCCCCAACTGGGAGGCGAGGAGGTCTGACCGGCGCCGGCCCGGCGGACGCGCACGTCACGTCTCAACATGTCCGAGCGTCGCCGTATCGGGCGCCTCATCCCGAGCCGTTCCTTCTTGCCCTCGACTTCGAGGGTATAAAGGCGGCTGCCCCGGACGCCAAAGAGACTTCGATTTCTTCCGTCGAGTAACGTGGTCGCCCTGACCGGCTGCTCTTTTGCGATGCCAGAATAAACAAGCTGTTCTGTTGGCAGTCGACTCATCCTTTGCCGGGACCTTCGGATGTTTCCAGCTGTGCCCCAGGCCGCCAGGCCAACGCTACCCTTGGGGCTTGCAACCCATTTGCAACAACGGACACCTGAATCGCACCGTGAGGGGAGAGATAGAGGAACAGAGAGAATGAAGGAAGAAAGAAGTGCCGTAGTGGATGGCTCCGGATTAATTTCGAATAACAAACCGGCTAGGCAATCGCCAAGTAGCAGCCGTATGAGTAGCACTTGAGTCTCCCTCGCTGTATGGGCCTGCTCTGCCCGAGCAACTCAGGCATGACCGCTGTAACGGCTACAGACGCCGGTGCCGAGTACTCTGTTCTAAGTGGGTCATTCGCCACAACTCGAAAATGGTAACTACGCCTTGCACGAGCCCGCAGATTTCTGCTGACGGAGGTTACGTGATCACTCCGACTTGCACAAGCAGGTCCAAGGTAACGTTCCGAGAAGAAACCTCCCTGGCAACATTCACAGTACTCGACCAGTGTTCCCGCGACGTCAACCTTGGCATGGATTTCTTAACAGAAAATGTCGCATTAATTGATCTTCAGTCCGTAAATAACCTCCCCGCTAGGCGAGGAAGCCGACGCTCAGCCGTTCGCATAATCAAGCCTGCCACTTTGTGGCCTTGCATCCTTTGTGGTATTTTTCTAGAACCATTCAACAGTGACTATACGTCTCTTCGAAACCTGCCTTATAATGGTTTGCACAGGTAGAATATTCCGCAATATCACGCGAAATTTTGCATCCGAGATGGCAGCCATTACGGTGGATCAGCCATATACGTTCCAGATGACGAAAGATATCATCGCTGACATGACATCTGCTTTTCCTGCTCCAGGTTATTCCGTATTGTTAGAATTCGGCAGTTTCTTGTCAGGTAATAACCGAATTCTATTATCGAATCCATTTATCGGTCGAAATCGCAGTCATACAATGTTTTCTGCTGCGAGTTCCAAGACATCTTAAATCAACTTAAATGTTAAGTTACACAGCGCTTAAAAACACGGGCAAATAGACAGTAGACAGGACGAACGCTGAACTCCAATCGACAGATATTAGTTGCTGAAAGACAGGAGTTACGTGTTATCCTCGCCGAATGATAGCACCATCTGTAGCATTTGCAGCTAACGTGTTGAAATGGCCGCATTTTATCCAGTTGATCACTCGCAAGTGCCGGCGGATTTTATGAATCCGTCGACAGTCCCGCATTTGTTAAACAAAGCAGGAGAATTCAAGCACGTAGACAGAAAACAAAAGCATGAGCGTTCGAAAACTCGGCTGTAAGCCAGTATGTTCGGAGGTTGCTTTTATCCGTGCTTGACGAAACCTATGAAACGCAGGACAGCTGGTTCGCAGTTCACCACAGAGCACTTGTCACATTGGCGACGGACGGTGTAGCAAATAGCGTTGGATGCCCACAGAGCCAGTTTGTATCGGTTTTTGAATACTCCTTTTCACGCGAAGACTATTTCATTTAGATGTTAGCGAGAATGTACTTGAGGTATACATTTTACACGGTACGCTTTCAACTAAAAATGGCCGATTGTTTACACGTAACTTTTCTCAAAACGAATCTAGACGGCACGTGTGCGGAAGAATATCTGACTAAAACTAAAATAACGTGCAGATGCCGTTCCTGCTCATATTGTGGACGATCCTGCACTGGAACGCGACGAAGAATTCGGGCATGCTCCTGACGGCGACGTTGCAAGCCTGTCTGGAGCTGAAGCGTCCGTAGCTGCCCCCGTGTGGTCGGTGTCCCGACAGCGACTATGAGCAGACCGTGAGGCAGGCCCTTCGGAAGAACGTCCGGAGCATGGAGGTCTTCTCCCCCGACTTTAGCGCCGATGTCGACCAAGTGCGGTACGCTTCAATGGTGGCGCGGAGCCCCAAGGCGAAGCTCAAGGCGTCCACCACGTCCGAAGCGTGCTTGGAGTCACCCGCCTGCTTGTGGCACTCGGTCGCCGTCTCCAAAAGCGAGGTGACGGCGCGCTCTTCCTCTTCAGTCCTCGTCTTGGGCGAGAGGAAGGCGTGCACTATTCTGGTGGCCATGAAGAAGCCCAGAGAGGCGTAGTTGAATAACTTGTCCGCCTCCCCGTACACCATGGGCGGGAGCAGGACGTAGGGGGACAGGCACATCTCCTGGCTCACGTCGGCGAGCAGCTTGTCATCCACGCAAGTGTCGAGCAGTTCTTCGGGCACCAGAAAGTGCGCGTGCCACATGCTCTCCTGGTACAGGTTAGGCGTGCCTGGAAACGCTTTGTAGGCGCTTTCCAGATGGCTCATGTTGAGGTACGGTCCCGAGAAGACGCTCTTGTAAGAGTACGAGCGCAGGCTCTGGCTGAGCAGAATCCGCGCCGAGGTCTCGACACGCCGGTTGAGAGACACCCGCTTGACGAGCTGAAGCGTGACCAGGGTCATCATCTCCCTGATGGCGATCACGGTGCGCTGCGGAGCCAGCGCAGATATTTCGAAAGAGCGCCGAGCAGCAGACAGTTCCTTGGCGTTGAACCGCAGCAGACACGTCTCACTCGCGACATCCGGCCGGCCGTCTACCTTCACGTTGAGGTCGTGCACGGCTGAGAGAGCATTCACAACGTGCGCGAACAGGTACACCGAGCGGGCCGTGTCGTCAGCGAGGGCGAACAGCTGCAGGCTTGTCTTCAGCAACTTGGGAGCGTCCAAAGCCACCGTCGAGTCATTGGTGACGTTCAAGCGAGTGTGTCTTTCCACGGCTTGCAGCCAGCTCTCAGCGTCGCCGAGTCCGATGTGGGGCAGGGCAGTCTTGGCGTCGCCGAGGAGCCTGGACACATTGCGGTCGCGGCTGCTGTATGCTCCCAGGATCTTCCGGGGGAGTTCCTGCGTTCGGTTCATGATTCCTTGTGGATCTCCTTCCAGAGAGCGGTTCACCAGGACGACCACCGTCTCAAGCAGCGTGGTCAGCCTCGACGGGTTGATCAGCTTGTCGTCTTCGAGCGGAGACACGACGAAGCTATACTTCAGCTCGAGCGTGACCACCCTGATGACCACTGAGACGGCGAATCGTGCGCTCATGGCGACCAGCACGTCGACCAGTTCGTGGGGGGCTCCTCTTGGCGATGAGCGTGTCCCAGCGGAGGCCGGTGGTCTCCGAGAAGCGCTCGACGAAATAGGCAATGTCGTGACGACTCTTCATGTCCTGCGAGCGAGATAGTTGGACAAAGTAAAAAGTTGCACTTCGAATGCGTTCGGTCTGCAACTGCCGTGAGAGTGGCATGAAACCATTAGGCTCGGAACAGCACATATAAGGCGCAGTGCTGCCTTATAGTTTGTAAAATTAGTAAGTGCTGTGTGGACCAGAAGAATGTTCCGCATAGGATTAGTCAGAAAGCACTCAAACCCTCACATAAGCAAAGAATGTTGTCACCGTACGTGCGTATAGGCGCCCGCAAAAGTTTTCGGAACACGAAAATTACAATTAAGCATAATTACTGGGCAGCCTAATAATATGCAGCCATGAATTTTGAGGGTGTGCATTGATGTTCCCAGCGTGAACTGCACAACGCATTCCTCATTGCCTGGCTGCGCTTATAGTCATCGAGGAAATTGACGTTATTCCTAATTTCAGCGTTTCGAAAACTTTTGTGGGCATATGCCCGTTCGTTTGATCTTGTGCCGTTGCCTAAAAAGAGGAGTTACTATCCAAGCTCCGGTAAGTTCGGAGGAGCGTCACGCCAGCTGCGCGAGATGTTTTTCGGGAAGGCACACCCCAAGGATCCGACATATCGCCCGTCCTCTTCAACGTGGAAATGATCGGCTTAGCAAACAGACCAAAGAAGATCCAAGGTATCCAGCACGCGATGTACGCCGACGACGACACAATCTGGACCACTCAGTAATCACTCGGTGAAAAGCAAGAGAGGCTGCAAGAGGCTGCCACCTGCGTGGAAAACTACACCAATGAACGGGGCCTACGATGCTCGACGGAAAAATCGGAACTCCTCAGAATTGGCAAACATCCCACCCAGGCAACACTAGAAGTCACCCTCGAGGGACACCACATCCCGGAGAAGAACATGATTAGAATTTTGGGAATGTGGCTGCAAAGCAGCCGCAAGTCCAGCCACACTATCAGCCTGCTAAGCAAGGCAGCGGAACAGGTGGGCCGCATGATCAACCGAGTCTCCCAGAAAAGACACGGAATGAGAGAGGAAGACACCCTAAAACTTGTCAACAGCCTCATCGTCAGCCGAGTCACGTACTCCCTGCCCTACCACGCAACCACCAAGGCGGAAAGAGAGCAAGCCGACACCATCCTCAGAAAGGCTTACAAGACGGCCCTTCACCTACCCAGAAACACGTCCAACGAGAAACTCCTGCAGTTGGGCGTCAGCAACACCTTCAGCGAACTCGCGGAAGCGCTGCTGGGTGCACAGACCATCAGACTCGGAGGCACCCCCGCAGGACGGGCGCTCCTGAAAAGGCTGGGTCGGGACACGCGCGGATTTGTCGATAGATACCCGGAGGTTCCGGACCACCTCAGAAAATCCTTTAACATAGGGCCTATGCCAAAGAACATGGACCCTAATCTCCACGCAAACGGACGCAAGGCTAGGGCAGAATACGCCGAACGAACGCTAGCCCCAAAAGACAACACTGTCTACACAGACGCTGCCGTCTATCCATGCGGAGCAGAACATGCAGCCGCAATGGTGGTAGTAGACAACGAAGGAAACCTAGTGACGAGCGCCAAGGCGAAAGTCGCTGGCGCAGCGGAGGCCGAGGAAATTGCCGTCGCGCTGGCGGCAGCAGAAGGCTATAGGACCGGCCGCTCCCTAAATATTCTAACAGATTCGAAAGAAACGTGCAAAAACTACACGAAGGGCAGAATTAGCAAAACGGCCCTCAGGATACTCAGCGGGGTAGCCCCTACCGAGTTAAACAAACCCAGACACAATCTGATTTGGATCCCAGGCCACGCGGGGGCAGAGGGAAACGAAAGGGCAGACAGCCTAGCTCGAGGCGAAGCAATCCGAGCAGTACAGTCTAACGCCCCGGAGTTCCATCTGCAAGCCTGCGAGGGAGGATACGCAGAACTTTTAAACTTACACAGGGGGATCAGAATCAAATATCCACAACCACACAAAGCTCTGGCAAAGGAGGAGGCCACTATCTGGCGTAGACTACAGACAAACACTTTCTCCAACCTACACATACTCAACAAAATGTTCCAATCACAATACAGGGCCACCTGCCCGTGGTGCGGAGCCACACCCACACTTTATCACATTACTTGGGAGTGCGAACGCAACAAAGCATTCCACAAACACGAATACCCGAGTGCGGAGCAAAGGGAGAGCCGTCTCACCAGCAGCGAGCTCACGGCCCAACGGGCCTTAGTGAGGCACGCGGGTGATGCAGCACGGCTCAGTGGAGCCCTGGAATAGTGGCCCACCCATGCCAAAGAGAAGACTCCGATCTCCAGCGCCAAGTACGAAGACGACGGAGCTTTCGAATCCGCGAATCTCTTGAATGGATGAATAAACGTTTTCACTCACTCACTTGGGAAGAGAAACATTGGTCGCACAATCACTATGGTGGCTGTGCGTCGCCGCGGTGGCTGAGTGGTTATGGCGCTCGGCTGCTGACCCGGAAGACGCGGGTTTGATCCCGGCCGCGGCGGACGAATTTCGATGGAGGAGAAATTCTAGGGGCCCGTGTACAGTGCGATGTCAGTGCAAGTTAAAGAACCCCAGGTGGTCGAAATAACCGGAGCCCTTCACTACTGCGTCTCTCATGGCCTGAGTCGCTTTGAGACGTTAAACCCCCATAAACCATAAACCTATGGTGGCTGTGCCAGGAACAGCCACCTGCCAGTGCAGTGGCGCATCGCTGAAGCGCTGTGGCAAAGCGCTGATAGTGGCAGGAAGGCTCGCCGCCATCTATGAACGTCAGGTAGATGATTACCAATTCTGTATTTACGCAATAGATATCGCATAGTACCCTCAAGGCAGAGCTTAAGTGTCCCCTGCTATTCGGGAATCAATACCTGGTTTTGCACGTCTACACGGTTTAACTACGATAAACCACTACTAAAATCGGACAGTGTTAGTCCTGTTGAATCTTGAATGTTCCGTGGAGTAGAACTCGGTGTTTAAATACATTTGTTGAAAGGTCATAACGATGCGAGCCTCAAATGTTGCTCAACAAGCGCTCCGTCATCTAGACACAAGGAAAACTAGGCAAAACTTTAATTGTTCGAGCATTGTGCGTGCAGCAGCAAGTGGGGAGCCTAAGCATTACATTGCCTCCAGAAAGGGAACTTCAGTGTAAAACTCGGTAATATAGAAGGCCCTATTCAGAGCAGACCCGCTCCAAGCACGGTGAGTTCCGTGTAGCCATATGTCTCATGTGTGCCATGCATCTTTTAAGCTTTATTCTCAGGAAAAATGGAAGTAAATGTGGCTTCGTTCGGAAAAGCATGGGCGGGAGATTCTTCCGTTTGTGACTGCTTTGCGCCGAATAATTGGCTATTTACAACCTTGTCTGGCAATGAAATGTTTAATTTGTCTCCCTGGCTACTTTCTGGCTACTCAGAGCTTCTATTTTGGCGCATTTACTGGCCACATTTATTAATCGCACCCTCACTGCAGGCGAGAATGGGGCGATTGGGGATCCTAGGGAGCTAGGGAGCTCACAGGCCTCCGCAGCGCGACTCTATAGAAGGTGACATCTTCAGAGAGATGATTTCCCTAGACCAAGAAGCCGTGAGAGAGTGCTGCGGCCAGTTTTTGAGGAAATGGGATACACTACTGCAGCCGCCTCTAAATGCCTCGTGTGCACTTCAGAGGCAGCACGCCATCAATCCTGGTGACATACAATGCGCGAAGAGCCGCGAAGGCGTGCTGAAGCTGCAGCTTCATATTTTGTATGCTCCTCCGTCGAGATGGAGTAAGAAGGCAGCGGCAAACAATTAGCGTGCGCTTTATCACGCATAATGTTTGATTTTATCATTCATCTTCGCCATCGTTCAAAGACACTTCCGGCGATTGCCCTTTTCCACATGTTATGCAAGACACATTGCAAATTGCCAAACAGTTTCTAAAGTGTATGCTGAGTGCGTGTTCTGTTAATGTGAGGAAAGAAGATGAGCTACAAAAAGAAACTAGAGTGGCTAATGACGATTGCACTAGTAGGGTTTGGTCAACAGCTTCGATGCAAAACAGCGTCAACCTCCTACCGAACTGCTGTCGAAAATGTCACAAAACTATTCTCGCAAGATTACCATCTACGTGCACGGATCAATTAATACTTAATTTTTAACGTACACGTGGCTTGAACACCAAGGAAATTGGCGAAAATTTTGTGCTCTTTGCTTTCTTTCTTGAGTTTATTCGGCCCCTTTTTTGTCTCGTTCTTTAGTAACAACTGTTTTGATAACATCGCTTCTGTACTGTTTGTCTACAAATTTGGCGCCAAGATTATGTACATATATGGCGTGGTTACATCTGGCAACATCTAGCTTGAGTTCTGTCTCCTTTTAAATATTGGTTCCTCCCCTCCCTTTACCTATGCTTGAACTTTGCGCGCTTATCTAACTCGTATAGTGTCATCTGTTTGGGTGTCAACTGTGGCACCTAAGCAGGTGGATCTGTGGAACCACCGCGGAACTAACTATCTATGGAACCACTGTCAGGGCACCTGTGACACAACGCGCAATCAATCACGCTTTTTTCGAACTTCCCCCCGCCTTCGATAAAAAAAGGTTCCAACGAAACGGCCACAAATTCAAGCCAGTAGACGTGACTCGAGCGTTACGCCAGCTACAGTGGCATCACCGCAAGGCCTAAACGTAGTTTTCACCCAAGTCATAGCGTCCACCATCTCTCGATCAGTAAAGCGCAGCGAAAGCCTCAGCGTTTTCTCAACCTGCCGTTCCCAACCGGTTCCCGCGTACACTGTGGAAGCTAGCCGCAGTGCCGAAAGGTGGCGCCCGTGACCTGACGTGAAAGCTATCTGTAGCTTACCATGGGGCCGCCGCGGTGGCTCAGTGGTTACGGCTCTCGACTGCGGACTCGGAAGACGCGGGTTCGATCCCGTCCACGGCGGTCGAGTTTCGACGGAGGTGAAATTATAGAGGCCCGTGTGCTGTGCGATGTCAGTGCACGTTAAAGAACCACAGGTGGTCGAAATTTCCGGAGCCCTTCACTACGGCGTCACTCACAACCTGAGCCGCTTTGGGACGCGAAACCCCCATAAACCGAACTATAGCTTACCATGTAGCAGGAGCGGTAGTAAGCGGCCAGCTTCTCAAACGTCGCGTAGGCCCTTGTGAAGCCCCGTGGGTAGGAGGTGAGGGCGTCGCGCAGGGCACGATGCCCCTCGGCCGTCAGCGCCGCTTCGAAGGACGGCGCGGCAACCCATCGGCCGCACACGTGCTCGTAGAAGTCGTCGCACGGCGACACCCGCGGCTCGGACACCCTGTCCAGGAAAGCCTCGGCCTCCTGCGCTTCGATGAGATGCCCCCTATGACTGAGAAATCGACGGAAGTCCAAAAGATTTATTGGGACACCTAAGCAGAAAAGAGTAAAAAGCGGGCATGTTGTCCTTTAGCGCACTGCCGTTTACACACACTACAAAGAAAGAAGTAAAAGGGGAGTATGATGTCCTCTGGCACACTCCCTTTTTATAAAAAGTAGCTTACACACATTTTACTCCCGAAACCGGCATATTCTTGTTCAGAGTTTACAATATGTGTCGACAGTGCGATAGCATTAGAGGTTGCTGATGCTTCCACCGAAGATGATGTCATTTCAGATCTCGCGATGTCATGTCCGGTCAGATGAGGTTACTGCGCACTCGGGAGAATGGAAATTATCCGATGTGGTCACGTCACGTCGTTCCAGCCAATCGGCGAATTCTCTGACCAACGACACATTTTGCCCCAGTGAGGCTTCTAATATTCTCTAATTATTAACCCAAGTACTGGCATGCGGAGGCTATCACCGTCTCAGCCGCAGCCACAGCAGGACAAAGGACTCTAACCATGATCTCAAATTCGGCCTGATTACGCCCACTGCAGGACAAAGGCATTTCCCGTATCTCTCCAAATAACCCTGTTCTGTTCGAGCTGCGGCCACCCTATCCCCCGTAAACTTCTTAATATCAAGCGCCCACCAAATTTTCTGCCACCCCAATTTACCAACACTCAAGGATCGTGCGATGGGAATAAACGCATAATTTCACAGGAAACGGTAATTATAGAAGAGGCAAACCGTGCCCTGCAAGCTGTCTCATATGCGTGCCTTAACAAATTAAGGTAAAAGTAGAAAAGTCGAACGTGACATCAACCACAAGAGTATGTATGTGTTATGCAAAACGGGCGCAGTGTCCCAGGCTACCGTTTACCTGCCTTCTGGTTTATGTAGGCCAGAGGGAACCTTGCAATATCAAGGTCTACGAGAACATGAGAAGTCGGTTGGAATCGAATTCCGAGAAACGTCGACGAAAACGCTGCGAATATTTGCGATAGCGATTGCTTACCGCTTGTCGGGTTGACAAAGTTCGTCTGCTATGCAAAAGACCAAACGGCACGGGAAATCATTGAAGCCTCGAAGATATCCGAACATAGTCCGGAAAAGTGTGTCAGCGGGATTTGCTCTCATGTATTCTATAATGAGCTGAAATTTCTCGGTTGAACGAGATGATTGTGTAGGCGCTATGGACGGTCACGAGTATTTACTGCGCATGCGCGCCGTTGGTCCCAAAAAGGTCGAAACACGAAAACAAGTGGGAAGGCACAACAAGTGCTTGTGGTGCCTTCCGTCTTATCTTTGTGTTTCGACATTTTCGCGCTTTTCGCTATCGTGATCTTTCACCAACTAGCCCAAACGACAGTCTGAACATTGTAGCGCTGGCAGAGGACAGACGAAGGGAAGACGAGACACACAGTGCTACCGATCTTTGACGGTAGGAAGGCAGCGCTGTTCCAGAAATCTCGTGTTGACAGTCTACGCTCGTCCCATTTACGTTTAGTGTCTGCATCATCTCGCGTGCAGCTTTTGTTTCAAATAACGAATATTATCGTAGCCCTGAACGAAGCGTCATAGGAGAAGCTCACCTCGCAGGCTGGGCATTTGCGCGGAGGCGCACCGATGACGTCAGGCTCAGCGAACAGCCAGGCACCAAGAGAGGCGAGCGCTCCGAGGAACACCAGGGCGACAGCCTGGTTGAGCGCCAGGCTCAGGGGTAGCACGTCGTTCGGCTGTCGGTGCTTGGGCTTCTGGTCCCCGCTCAGGATTTCTCCCGAGAAGCTTCAGTGCACAGACGGTGGAAAGAAAATGTGTTCATGGAAGAACGCCTTCATGACCACGACGACGATTACAACACTGATGGAACATGCTGCACTCAAACCGGCTCACTGCCCTTACTTTCGCATTTCGATTGAGGCGAAACGCTAAGGCGCCCGTGTGCTGTGCGTTGTCAGTGCACGTTAAAGATCACCAGGTGGTCGAAATTATTCCGGAGCCCTCCACGGCGGCACCTTATTCTTTATTTCGTCTTTCACTCCATCCTTTATCCCTTCCCTTGCAGTGAGGTTCAGGTGTCTACCGGTATGTAAGACAGATACTGTGTAATATCCTTTACCCCAAAACCAATATATCATTATTACAGTCCCCACATCATCATCTCCAGCCCAAATTCATCAATTAGGCTTTTCCTACATTTGGCGTCTCCTACATATATCTCCAATTACCATGTGCTGTGCCAGGTATCGCTGCTCTGGCTCCGTAAGCTTCTGAGTCTCGTACGCCCACCTTATTCTCTACCACTCTCACTTTGCTGCCCTTGTCTTACCTTGACACGAACCCCTGTATCTTCCCATACCTATTCTGCGCTCTCCCTGTCTCTTAACGTTATAGCAACCATTCTCCTTCGCATAGCTCATTGCGCTGTCCTAAATTTAAATATAAGCTTTTATTTTCCCCTCGAAGTTTCTGCGTCTTAGGAGTGGAATGGAAAAATACAGCTGTTTTATGCTTATCCTTGCAGACTGCTAGTCATGACCTCTTGTTTAAATACACCCTTTTCAGTACCTATACAGCGCCTTAATTTGGAGATTGTTGTGAGCAGATATGGGTATGAACAAAAAGTACACTATTCGAAACGTGCAAACACACCATATAATTCATGTTTTTAAGATTTACACAGTGGCAAAATACACCGAGAAAACCAAAAACTCTAGATAACAGCTTTGTCAGCAACTAGGCCATCTAGAATTCAGACTAAACTTAGCACTACTATGACAAAAGAATCCCGGATAACAGGGAATAACCTTGCAGGTGCTGCAGAAACAATATCACCATGCAGGCAAGTTTTTCCTCTCTTTTATGGCGCAGGAAAAATGCCTAAGGTTCGCCTTCACAACACTGCTTTTGGAAAGGAGGTCAAAGCGCAGTTTCCACTGGAGACATAGCAAGGCGTCGGCTGCACAACCTTACCACATATTGAGTCCCCCGAGTACGGCGCCCTCCACTCCTGTCTTATTTCCTACCCATGTTATATTCCTGACACTAAAAAACTTGTCACTATCAGCAGAAAATTATTTTCAATGATTCTTCACAATATTTTCTGCGAAGATTCTGTGTCCATCTCCTAGAACAAAGCTATTGCACACGCATCTTAAACTCTATCGCAGAGGCTTGTTTTCCCTACCTTCTACCCGGACAAATTCCCGAGCTGCGAAGAACACGACCAACACTCTACCATTCCTTTTGGGCCTGCGTGACATCACTCATAACCCTCCCCATCGCTCCTCTTGGGAAGATGCCCTGTCCAACACGGAGCCGACCCACCAGTGCCGGCTCATCGAGCATGCCGAAAATATAGCGGATGCCAACGGGGCTATGGACTGAGAGCCCTTCTTTTCAAGACTGCTCTGACCAGCACGAACCCGCAAGATCCTGAGACAGCTGCTCTAGCGGGCCTGCGGGATCGCGGCCGCACGTGGAGCCCTGGACCGAGGTCTCCACTCAAGTTTTCCTCCTCTTCCTCCTTGACCTAAGGAAATTAAATATTGTTTTGCATGATGTGCCATGGGAAACACGTATACTGCGTAAGGCTTAGAAAGCGCTAACTGGCATGGAAAGGACACACGCAAACACACACGGCGTTCCCTTACGATGAAATACCAACTAGCCCCCATAGTAGCTCTTGAGACCTATCCTACGTCCATGACGTTTTCCCTTCGGGAACTCACGGGCTCAGTTCACCCTCCGACAGGACGTCCAAGTCTTGCTTCATCCCTTCCTGGTGTGTGCCAGATGCCGGGAGGTATCGCCGTGGGGATTAGGCTTCCCACTGTTCAGCACAGGTAGCCCCGAAACAATGGCGACCGATGGCGTTCCTCAGCGCTTTCAGCTGCTAAGACCATAAACGGAAGGACGCTGTGTAATGATGATTGTGGCTTAGCGCGTGACACTTCTTTCTTCTTATGCACTTTATGGCCACATGCGAGAATGATTCCCGTGTCATAAGGCGAGATATGCGAAGGGAAAGAGAGAAAGCGAAATCTCTTTATAAAAAAAATTGTATTCAGCGTGTTAAATCCGCTGCCATCTAACTCGGCCGCAGGGCAGTGCGCGCACTCGTGAACGAACTTTGGCGAGCCTCTGTGCATTCCTCGAACCCACGGTCTTGACGTCCCGTCTGTTCTCCGTCAGGTAGTTACACGCAGTGACCGAACGCTCCGCGAGTTCTACCTTGAACGATTAATAACTGGACGCCCCACTCCAGTTGTAACCAACACAGTGCTGTGCGCATGTGTGATTTAATTCCTCTAAAATGAACTAATCACGCGCACAACCTGGACACAATTCTTATTGTGTAAATAGTTTGTACATATTACTTCTCCAACTGTCCTCTCTTCCTGTCCCCTCACCTCTTTCATTTCATTTCTCCATTCTGCCTGCTATCCTTTATTTCCGCTGCCTCAGCTCAGGTGCTTCAGTATCGATGGCAGATGTCGGGCCTAGCAAAAATCTTTTCCTTCCTTTTTGCTATTATTTTTAATAAAACCACTACCACCACCTAACTCGGCGCTTTGCATGGGGTTTACGGACCGAAAAGCGGTTTGAGAGGAGCACCGGAAATAGCTTTACAAATGTTTTGTAAAACATGCTCTCAGATAATATTCATCAAACAATAGTTAAAGTAATGTACCAAATACTGCTTGAGGAAATAGATAAATCGGAACATGCACTTGCATCCTCTGGCTGAACTCTGCGCCAGATTAAACCACGATCTCACAATACGTCCTTGCTTCGCACGCACTAGCATCTTCCGCTGTTGCTTTTGTCCTGATGTGATACAGCTGTGGAATCAACCGCCTACTCATGTTGCACGTAGAAGCCTATAACAGCCTTTTAAGCAAGCTTTGACAACTATTTTAATCAACGCTACCCTGTTGTTCTCTGTGCGCCGTATTCTAATATATGCGTGCATTTCTTTTTCATTCTGGGTAATTAGTTCGAGCGTAAGAGCATTTGAATGTTGCATTAGGGTTACTTTAACTAGAAGTGTTCGTCGTTATTTCTTGAGTTTGAAGTTTCGATATGTATTAGTGTTTTGTTCGAATCATTTGTATTCCCTCACTCTCGTGGTCCTGAAATAAGGGTAAACAGTATGAATAAATAAATAAATAACAGATTCCAATGTAGGATACAAAATTAGAGATGTCCCCAGGTGGTCGAAATTATACCGGAGCCCTGCACTACGGCACCTCTTTCTTCCTTTCTTCTTTTACTCCATCCTTTATCTCTTCCCTTACGGCGACTGACTGATTGATGTTTCTGAGGTGAAGAAGGAAAAGGAAAGAGCACGGGCCTGCCTACTGGCTCAAGGCGAGCCACGCTCGCTGCCGCTTGCTGAAAGTAGGATAGGATAGGATAGGAAGGAAAGGAAAGATTAGGAGAGCAAACAGTGAAAGAAAAGACGCGCCGCGCTAATATGCCCCGCTCTGATCCCGGAGGCAGTGCAATACCGGGCCGACCCGTGCCAGAGTGGTTCAAGCCAAGCACTCCGCCATACTCCAAAAATAAGTTTAATATCTTAGGTCGAAGGACCCGCTGTAGATTATAAATCAGGTACCAGGATTCAAGTCTTCATATGTATTAGTGTTTTGATCGAACCATTTGTATCCCCTCACTCTCGTGGCCCTGAATTGAGGGTTAACAGTATGAATAAATGAATAAATAATAGGCCCGGGATCAGTACCTTACGGCGCGGTTCAGGTGTCCAACGATATATGAGACAGATACTGCGCCATTTCCTTTCCCCCAAAACCAATTATTATTAATTATTAACTTTGCCGGGGATGTGTTTCGCGGTGCATCCAACTTTGCTGCCGTTGTCTAATGTGGTAAGTGACAAGGAAAGGCGGGCTAGTTGGTTTTTTCAACGAGAAAGAGAAGGCAAACCTCACGCGAAATGCGTAGGCGTGCGTGGCCTCTTACGATGTACCAGGCTGCGTTTGACGTGGGGGCTTCGCCGAGAGTGAACACGGCACGCTGAACGTTGAGGTTGACCTCACGTCTCCAATTTTAAAGCGAAAGCTTTACTACTCCCTTCCGTAGCTTGTTCGGCGTCTGTTTCATATGACCTTAAACCCAGCAGAAACGCGTGAAGTAGCAGAAGCGATAAACGCCAATTTTCACAATTTTTCGGGAGCTTCGAAAGCGAAGGAAAGGCGCATAACTAGCCCGTGTGCTGTGCGATGTCAGTGCACGTTAAAGATCCCCAGGTGGTCGAAATTATTCCGGAGCCCTCCACTACGGACCTATTTGTTCCTCTCTTCTTTCACTCCCTCCTTTATCCCTTCCCTTACGGCGCGGTTCAGGTGTCCAACGATATATGAGACAGATACTGCGCCATTTCCTTTCCACCAAAAACCAATTATTATTATTATTATTAGCCCCCGTGACAGTGGACACCTCAGTTGCGCTTTAAGCTCAGTGGCCGTAGTGACAAATGTGCGCTGCATGCATTAGCATAGGCAACTCTGTGGTCTGTCTGTTGTTGCCAGGAAGAAAAGGAAAGTGCACAGCCCTGCTCACTGGCTCTAGCCGATACACAATCGCTACCACGTGCAGATAGTAGCAGAGTTGAAAGAGGCGATAGAATAGTACAGACGCGCTAAAGACAAGGCCGATCCCGGAGGTAATGCAATACTGGGCCAACCGGTGGCGGAAATGAAGCATCCTTCAAACTTTCCGCACATTTCCAAAAATAAGTCCAGCTGGACCCGTAACAGATACTGTACCACTCTGTGGCAGAAGCCATGGCGTCCACTTGCGACGGAGGCGATACGCACAAGGCTCCTGTATAAAGTGCACTGAAATAACACAGCACACGGCCGCCTTTGCGTTTCGCCCCCTTCGAAACCGGAGGTTTTGTGTTTCGATGGCGGCGAAAAAAAATTATATATAATAATTGGTTTTTGGGGATGGAAAATGGGGCGCAGTATTTGTCTCATACATCGTTGGACACGTGAACCGCGCCGTAAGGGAAGGGATAAAGGAGGGAGTGAAAGAAAAAAGTAAGAGGTGCCGCAGTGGAGGGCTCCGGAATTATTTACACCACCTGGGGATCTTTAACATGCACTGACATCGCACAGCACACGGGCGCCTTAGCGTTTTCCCTCCATAAAAGCGCAGCAGCCGCGGTCGGGCTCAAACTTTATTTTAATCAAACCACTTACTACTACTACTAGCTGAGGTTTTACACTATATTACAGAAAGCGCCTAAAAATATGAGCATGTCGAAAAATGTTCTCTAAACCCGCTTCTTGCTGGAGGCGAAATTCTAGAGGCCCGCGTACTGCGGGACGTCATTGCACTTTAAAGAATCCCTGGAAAATGAAAATTAGGTTTTGGGGAAAGGAAATGGCGCAGTATCTGTCTCACATATCGGCTGACACCTGAAGTGTTCTGTAAAAGAAGGGATAAAGGAGGGAGTGAAAGAAGAAAGGAAGAAAGAAGTGTCATAGTGGAGGGCTCCAGTATAATAATATCGTCCACCTGGGAATCTTTAACGTGCACTGACATCGCACAGCACACGGGTGCCTTATAGTGTTTCGCATCCATGGAAACGCAGCCACCGCGGTCGGGTTCGAACCCCGGTACTCCGGATCAGTAGCCGAGCGCCCTAACCACTGAGCCTCCGCGGCGGGTAAAAGAAGAGCCCCAAGTGGTCTAAATTTCCGGTGTCCACTGCGGCGTCCCTCATAGCCCGAGTCACTTTGGGACGTTAATCCCCGGTAAGCCAACCAAACCTTAAAAGCACGCATGCGCAAACAGCTAGTTGATATTTTCTTTTTTTATTTATTATTTATTATAGATACCTCAAGGGCCCTTGAGGGCTTTACATGAGGGGTGGGCTAACAACCTGGTGTTAACAGAACATAGTTTCGATGGCTTTCTTGAAATGGTCCGGGTTTGTAAGAAGGATGGTACTGGTGGGAAGACTGTTCCAGTCACGCGCTGTTTGTATGAAGAAGGAATGAAGATGGGTCACGGTGCGAGCAGGAGGTGGGTAAACGGCCTTGTGGTGGCTTGTGCGGGCTGAAGAACGATGAGCATGTTGGATAGGACAGTTGTGAGTAAAGTTATGATATATTTTGTGATACAAGCATAGCCTTGCAACAATACGGCGTTGCTTGAGGTTAGGTAGGCATGCATTATTTTTCACGGAGGTAACACTGGTGGAGTATAAGTAGTTTGAGTAGATGAATCTAACGGCGCGATTTTGCGTAAGTTCAACACAGTGGGTTAGGTTAAGTTGAGCGGGGTCCCAGATGGCTGATGTTTTATAAGCTAGCAATTTAACTGCTGGTGAAGCTAGACGTAAATTACGACGTAGGTAGCCGAGAGTATTGTTAACATTGCTAATTATCCGCGTTATATGGGTTGCCCAGTTTAGGGTACCCGAGATGTCAACACCAAGATACTTAATGCAGTTGCAGGGTAAAACACTAGAACCGTTCAGAAGATAATTTGGGGTAGGGTAATTTTGTCGTCTGTGAAAGGAAACAAGCGCAGTTTTGTTAGTGTTTAAGACGATCAGCCATCTACGAGACCACTCCTCCAGCCTTAGTAGATCACATTGAAGAACATTATTATCTGCTGCACAATTAATAGAACGGTAAATAACACAATCGTCGGCGAATAAGCGGATGTTTGATGAGATATTATTAGGCAAGTCATTGATGTAAATTAAGAAAAGGAGAGGGCCAAGAACTGTACCTTGCGGCACACCAGAGAGTACGTCAGAGAGTGAAGAAGATTTGTTGTTGGCTTCAACAAACTGCTGACGATTAGTGAGGAAAGCCTGTATCCAGTTGAAGACGAGCGGGTCAAGATTTAGTTGTGAAAGCTTTAGTAGTAGGCGTGTGTGAGGGACTGTCGAAAGCCTTCTCGAAGTCGATGAAGAGAGCGTCAACAGGTATGTTAAGGTCTACATTAGTACTTATGTCGTGAAGGAATAAGGCAAGTTGAGTGTCACATGAAAGTCCTTTTTGAAATCCGTGCTGGTTAGGGCGAAACTTAACAGATGTAAGCAAATTTGTGATTTGCGAGTAAATAACGTGTTCCATAATTTTGTAAGAGACGCTGGTTAGAGATATGGGCAGGTAGTTAGTAGAACCTGGCTTTGGAACTGGAACAATCTTACCCACCTTCCAATCATGAGGGACGATGCTGGATGACAATGACTGCTGAAAAATGTGGGACAAAATAACACTGGTGATTTCCTTGGTGCTTTTGAGAACTATGGCATTGATTCCGTCGACGCCAGCTGATGAAGTCAATTTTAAAGTTTCGATTAGTTTCAAGATTCCTTGGGGCGAAAATGTGATATCTCGCATTATGGGATGGTTATACGAGGAAACATACGGGAGTTTATCATCTGGTTCTCTTGTAAAAATAGAAGAAAAGGTTAGATTGAGTATTTCCGCTACCTCGTCACTGGGGACAGGCTGTCCTGTTTGATCCATTAATGAAACTGATTTGTCTTTATCTTTGGGATTAATTGCTTTCAAAAATTGTTTTGGGTTAGTTCGAAGTAAGTTAGGCAGGGTGGTTTCATAAAAGGAACGTTTAGATTTGGTAACTTCCGAATTATATAATTTGGACGTGGTGCGGTATTTCTGCCATTCCTCTGGACTCTTGGTAAATTTGGCTGTACGGAATTGGCGATTCTTCTTGTTTTTAAGACGCTTGAGTGCAGGATTAAACCAACGGGAGGAACTACGCTTGCTAATGCTTATGGTTGGAATATAGGTAATGATTAGTTCCTGCATTTTAGACTTGAACATTAACCAGTTTTGCTCGACAGATAGCGTCCAGAAATCAACTGATAAGAATTCCCAAAACCTGGTAAGTTCTTCGTTGAAATCTCGATAATTACCCTTTTCATACAAAGTAAGTTTTTTGTTGCTTTTGGCTGCGCGGTTCATTCTGATTAAGAATGTGCCATGGATTACTTTATGATCGCTAATTTCACCTAGGTATGACAGCGAAGGAATTCTATCGGGGTGGGATGTAAGCACAAGATCCAGGATGTTAGCTGAATGATGGGTATGCCTAGTTGCTGATTCAACCATCTGGGATAGTGAAAATGTTAGGCATGTGTTGACAAAATTGCTTTCTGTATTATTTTTCGAGAGGGAGAGTGCAAGGTTAGACCAAGTAATATCAGGAAATTTAAAATCACCAAACATTACAATAGGGGCACGTGGATACAGAGATCTTAAAGAGTTAAGTGTGTCATGGAACTGGGGCACGAATGAGCTGTCGGAATCAGACGGGCGATGGGATGCGCCTAGGATGATATGAGGGTGCGCAGTTCGACAGCATACGAACACGATTTCTAAAGAAGTATGAATGGATACTCTGTGGCAATTCAAAACAGGATGAGTAGCGATGAGAACACCACCGCAGCGTCTGTTGCTGCGGTCGGCACGAAAAACTGGGAAGTCTGGGTGAGAAGGAAAAATCTCTGAATTATCTATAGATGAATTCAGCCATGTCTCGGTTAACGCGATGACATTACAATCTGAAGAATCGATAATGTTACCAAGGATGTCGCGTTTCGGTAGCACGCTCCTAATATTAGTAGAAAGGAAAGAGAGGGATTTCTTTGTACATTCCTGGTTGGCACGCGCCAATTGCTATGTTGCACGAAGAACAACCTGTTTGCTGACCGGATCATAAACGTATGTGTCATTTCCTACTTCTAGTCTGTTGTGGCGAAGAGTGCTGCGAAAGCTTTGTTTCTTTTGAAATTCAATCAGGGCTTTCCGGGCTAAACGAGTGGCTGGAGAAAGGTCTTGGGCAACACTAATTTTAGAGTCCTTGTTTGCGCTGCTAGTGGTCAGCAGTTTTTCTTTGTCCTTAAAATGGACAAACTTCACTAGAATTGGTCTAGTTTTGTTAGGAGAAAAAGACCCAAGCCTATGGGCACGCTCTATGTCCCTCACTTCAATGCATAATTTCAAGTGTTCCTTGGAAAGGGCGATCACCTTTTCCTCAGAGCTCGCCCAACTTTCGTCGCACTCATCGTCCACCCCGTAAAACACCAGGTTGTTTCTCCGCGCCCTATCTTCGGCATCGTCTGCTCGAGCAGTTAAATGTTCAATGCTGACAAGCGTTTGCCTCTGCGAGCGTCTGAACACTTTTTATATCTGCCTTGATTGTCGTAAGTGATTGGCACTCTTCTTCAATATTAGTTATTCTTTCTTTGATATCTTGCAGCATTTTATCGTTTTCACTCTGCTTTTCCCAGATATTTTTAACTTCATCTAATAACGTTGCCTGTCCATTCTTTAGTTCGTCCAGAGCTTCTAACAAAGCAGATAGCTCATCGCCAGCAGCGGCACGAGTAATGGGACCCGCGTTTTGCTCGACATCCCCGGACAGTCTCAGAAGCGCCTGTATTACATGTCCACAGTCACAAAGAATGACAAAAGCTGCATGTGGGCTTGGCAGCACAAAAAGACCGCGGTAGCGCGTGCGCTCAGTTAATAAAGTCCAACAGTTGGTTACCTGCGCAAACAACAACGGCGTACGGTGAGGCGATGTCATCGCGCCCGTGCTGCGAAGCCCACTGAAGGCCGTGACGATGTCGCGGTGATTTATGTAGGGCTGGTGACGTAGAGACGATAAACCGGAAGTGCATGGCCATGATCTGAGGGTGCGAGGTAGGCAGGGTGATGCTGCAACAGAGGGAGCCGGGCATCGCTGAGGAAGAAACCGGTGGGCGGATAAACCAAGCGTCGGAGCCAAGGCATCAGGGTGGTATCGCCACGGTCCAGCCACATCGTCCAGCAGGTAAGCACCGAGCACAGGTCCGTCTCCGGTAGTCCGGTTGTCTGCTCCGCAGGAACAGTAGACCAGGGCCAGTAGCTGCGCAAGCAACGGCGTACGATGAGGCGATGTCATCGCGCCCGTGCTGCCAAGCCCACTGAAGGCCGTGATGATGTCACGGTGATTTATCCAGTTCCAGTTCCAAAAACTTTTATTTCCATCAGAAATGGAGGCCCTCTACTCCCTACCCCTGGCGCGCAGGCCTAGGGGCAGAGGCCAGGGCCTCCGCGACTAGATGCAGGCAAAGAGTTGATGGATCTTCGCAGCCTCTGCCGCCAGATGGATGGCTTTCTTCTGGGTCGCGGACTCCGCGCTTTGCAGAAGGGTTTCGCAGGCTTCTCTACTATCTATTCCTTCCCTCACCCCTGGGGAGTGTACACACTGCCAAATTATATGGTCGAGGGTCCCCCTCTCTCCACATTTTTTTACATTTATCTTCTATGTCCTCGTCTTGTAGGACGTGTGACTCCAATACCGGGTTTATGAAATTTCCGGCCTGTAGCCTTCTCCAGGTTACTGCCTCTCTGTTCCCGAGCTCCTTGTCCGGAGGAGGGACAGTTCTTCTCTGCAGTCTGTAATTCTCTATGATTTCTGTGTATGTTTGTAGTCTCTCGTCGAGTTCCTTGCAATCTGGCGGTTCCGCTTCTGCTCGGATGTAGAGATCTCGAGCTAGAAGGTGCGCCGCTTCATTGCCTGGTACTGACGTATGAGCTGGTGCCCATATTTAGGCTAATTTTTCTATGCATCTTTTTCCCCGTTACAATCCGCACCGCTTCTGATGCGACTATACCTCTTCCATAATTGTAGATGGCTGTTTTACTGTCACTTATTATATAGTTTGCCTCTGTTCCCACGCAAGCAAGCGGTATTGCTACCTCTTCTGCTACTTCCGAATTGCGGCTGCGTATCGTAGCTGCTGATATTGCTGTACCCTTGCCATCCACCACTGAGGCTACAGCTGCTCCCAGTCTACCGCTCTTCGCATCCGTGTATGCTACCGTCTCCTTATTCATTTCGTTGAAGCGTCGCATGAGGGCTTCGGCTCTCTTTTCCCTCCTCTCACTGTTGAAGGTGGGGTGCATGTTTCTCGGAAGTGGGTATATTCTGAGATGTTCCCTGACCTCCTTTGGGATGTCTTGTTTTTGCTGCATGCCTCTGTCTGCCTGCAATCCTACCATGCCTAAAATGGCTCTGCCTGTATATGTCTGGCTAAGTCTTTCCTGCTGAGCTGTTCTGACCACCTCGGCCGTTTCCTTCCACGTGTGGTGTATCCCCATAGCTAGGAGTCTTTCCGTTCAGGTGCTTATGGGTATTCCTAACGGTCGTTTGTAGCACCTCCTAATTATTGAGTCCAAATTATCTCTTTCTGGGGTCCGGATGTTAAGGTATGGTGTAGCGTAGCTTAGTCGACTGATTATGTATGCTTGCACCAATTTTATTAGGCTCCTTTCTTTGAGTCCTCTCCCTTTGAGCGCTATTCTTCTGAATATTCCAGTTACTTGCGCTGCATATCCTTCCAGTTTCTTTATTGTTTCATCACTGTACCCATTTTCCTGAATAAAAAGGCCTAAAATTCTTATCTTGTCAACCCTAGGCACCGGTTTGCCTCCTACCATAATGCTAAGATTGCTATCCCTTTTTAATCTTAAATATTTCACGTTGTATATTAAGAGTTCTGACTTCTCTGGCGAGCAGGCTAGCCCCCTTCCTGCCGCGTACTCCACTACTATGTCTGCCGCAGTTTGGAGTTTGTTTTCTATCTCTGCATCGCTGCCTTTGTTTATCCAAACATTTATGTCGTCCGCATACATGCTAAAGTGTAAGTTCTCGATTCCTCCCAGTTTCGCTGGAGGCCTCTCATGGCTAGGTTGAAGAGGAGCGGGGATATGACCGATCCCTGTGGTGTACCTCTGTTGCCTAGCTCTATTTCTTCTGACTCCAGGTCCTGGTATCTTATTTTGGCTGTCCTATTAGACAGGAAGTCTTTAATGTAGTTGTATATCTTGCCGCCTACACCGAACTCCTGAAGTTCCGATAGGACCGCCTCATGTTTTACATTGTCGAAAGCTTTCTTAAGATCTAATCCCAAGATTGCCTTTGTGTCCTTAGTCCGAGAGTCTATGATGTCATGTTGTAATCTCAACATAACGTCTTGAGTACTTAGGCCTGGCCTAAATCCGACCAGCTCGTTTGGCCATAATTTCTTGTCCTCCATGTATCTGGTTAGCCTCGTTTGGATTACATGCTCCATCAACTTCCCTACACATGAGGTGAGGGAGATTGGTCTGAGGTTCTCCAATTTTAAGGGCTTTCCAGGTTTGGGAATAAGAATGATGCTTGCTTCTTTCCATTGTTTTGGTAGCTTCCCCTTTTCCCACACCTGCTGCATGTATTTAGATATAGCAGTGATCGACTCATCATCGAGGTTTCTTAGCATTTTGTTGGTTATTCCATCCGGGCCTGGAGCCGATTTAGTTTTGAGCTTGATTATCTCCGCTCTCACTTCCGCCTCCGTTATGGGCGTGTTCAGTTCTTCATTGCCCGGTCTCTCATAATCTGGCAGGTTAGTGCGTGCTATGTTGCCTATGTATGTTTGATTTCCTCCACGAAGCGATCATCTGTTCCCTCATATTTGTGCCGTGTTTTGGCAAATATATTGTTCGTCTGTGACTTTGACTGGGTTGGGTCTAGCAGGTGTCTCAGGATGTTCCAGGTTTTCGCTAGGCTCATTCCCTTCTCCATGTCATCGCATTTACTGCACCAGTTTTGTTCGCACAACTGTATTGCGTACTTTTCGATCTCTCGGTTTAGCGTAGCTATTCGTCTCTTCAGGGTCCTATTCCATCTCTGTTTTTTAAGTCGGTTCTCTAAGCCTCTTTTTGCCTCCCACATGGGCAGAAGTTTACTATCTGCCACTAACGGAGCTTCTTGGCCTTCTAGAGTTGCCGTCGCTTCAGTGGCATGTCTTTTAAGTGTATTTGTCCACTCTTCTAGGTCCGTGATTGTAGTAGCGGCGGACTCTTCCCTTCGCTTCCTGAATTTGTCCCATTCTGTAACTTTTGGTTGCTTCAGCCGTTTTTCCTTGATACTTTTGGTCGTTGTTGTAGCTATTATATAGGGGTCACTACCTAGGTCTTTCCCCGTATTTTCCCAGGACACCGCCTTGGTGTTCTTCGACATTGTTAGGTCAGGTGTGGTGTCTGCAGTGACACTGTTCCCTTTCCTCGTCGGGGTTCCTGGATCAGTGTGTAGTGTCAGACTCAGTTCTTGTATATCCTCCCAAAGCTGTCTTCCCTTACTATCTTTTCTATTGTATCCACACTCCTCATGCATTGCGTTTATATCTCCTACTATGAAGAGGGGGTTTCTTCCTGCTGCTTTCAGGGCTTTCCTGAATATGGCCCTTGAATCTTACTTTTTTTGTTTGGGACTTGATTAGATGTTAAGTAGGAAGAGGCTAGGCTCTTCTTTCCTACCCGTGAGCATTCCTACCAAGACTCCTTCTATGTCCCTGGATTGAATCTCATGTTCGATCGTCGCTATATTTCTCTTTACTAGAGTCGTTACTCTCGATTTCTCTCCCCTGTCGCCATGGAATGCCTGATATCCTGGCAGGGATGCTGGTTTCCCGGTCTCTTGTATCGCTATCGCTAGCAGCTTCTCTTCTAATGTATCCACGTAATTTTGCAATAACGCTCGCTTGCGTTGGAATCCTCGGCAATTCCATTGCCAAATAATGGACTTATTGCGTGCGTTTCTGGCCATGTTGAATTTGGGTAAAAGCGTCCTCCAAGTTTTTCTGTCGTTCCCCTAGGGCAACCAGCTCAGTTCTCTGCGTTTGCAATTCAGCTCTTTGTGCCTGTAATTCTGCCGTCATGCTCTCAAATCTCTGATTCATGTTCTCTTGAGTCTGGTTGAGTGCTGCCATGATCTGTGCCATGAAGTCTCTCTTTTCTGTTTGTATCGCCTTTATGGCATTCCTATTTTCTTCACATTCCTTCTTTACCTCTACCCATATATCTGTTTCGTTGTCCCCCTTTCGCTTAAGCGGGGGTCTCCTGACTGTTTTTGCCTCTTCCATTTTGTCCTCTACCGTTTCCTGCCGGTTAGGTGTCGAGGGGGCTCTTTGTTGTGCTGCCTGCACGGGCTGTATAGGTAGCATGCGAGGGAGAGGGGGCGCTGCCTTCTCTTTTTACTTTATTGCTTTCGTAAGGTTACTTATTAACCCTTGGAGCTCACTCACTTTCTTTTTTAACTGTTCTATTTCTTTATCTTTATCCTCTTTAGCCTGGGAAGACCCTTCTACAAAGCTTACTTGTTTGGGTTCTTTGGTCGGGGTCCTGCTTCTGCTCTGTCTCCTGCCCCAGGGATTCTTTGGGTCCCTGGATCTCGATCTTCTTGTCCCTTTCGGCGTCGCTTTGGCCCCGGGTGCTGCCTGGTCTTTGCTCTTGTTTTCCCCAGTCTCGAGACGCTGTCGTCCCTGCGACGCTCCTTCATCTCGCCTGCTCGTGGTGTTTGGGGCCTGTGCTTCTTGTTTCTTCTGCCATATCTTCTTCTTTACTTCGTACGGTGTTCTGTACATCTTCTTGCACTTCCTGTCTCCCAATGGGTGCTCCTTTCCACAGAGCTGGCACTTTGTCTTGCACTGATGACTTCCTTGTGGGTTTTCTTCCCCACAGTTTCTGCACTTTTTGTTGTCTGGGTCCGGGCATACGTCCTGCCTATGGCCCATCCTGCCGCATGCGTAGCATACTTCAAAGCGTTTCTTGTATAGTACGCATTTGGATGGTGCGGGCGACAGGTACACTTGCCACGGGACCTTGTTGCTCTCGAAAAGAATTAGTACTGCCTTTGTTTCTTTCCCAAGTCTTCTCACTCCCAATACGGGTGGGTTCTTGTTTCCAAAGTACTCGAGTCTCTTTAGGATCTCTGCCTGCGTCCAAAAAATCGGTGCATCATATATCACCCCTTTTCCGCAGTTTTCCGGCGCTGCCACGTAGGCGCTTACCGTCGTCTTTACGTCGCCCACTATGAGTTCGGTGAGCGACGCGTACTTGTTTCTTCTCGACGCATCTCCCGTTGTCACGAGTATAGACTGGTGCTTCGTGTTGAACGTGATTACGTCTCCCGCTCCTCCATCTTCGTTGCCCGCCATTTTGCTGATTCCATCAGCCAGGAAGGCTCCCCCATATTTCATCAGCCTTTCGAGTCCTCCTTGGGGCCTCAGAATGATCTTGTCAAATCCTTTCGGAATCCTCATTTGTTGTCTCTCCACGTTTTCTTCCCTCGCGTCTCTCCGTCGCTCTACCTCCGCCTTTCGAGCCGTCCACGTGGCTCCCTGTCTCCGCTTCTTCTGGGATTGCTTTCCCATTTCTCTTCGCTCTGAACCACTGTCCCGGAATCTTCAGTGCTTCGGGATCCATTTCTCTCCCCTCTACCACCTCCATGATGTACGAGGTCGCTTAGGCGTGGCCGTAGGCCTAGCCCTCTTTGTCCTTGCCGCTAGGCCTCGTTAGGCCTAGCTCTCCTCGCCTCTCCTGACGCCTCGCTGGCTCGGTATCGTAAAAAGTACGGCCCACCTTGCGCTGTAGCGTTCGGTCTACCGTCTTTGCTTCTTCCGTCGTTGATCCCAGCCAGTTTCGCCCACACTCAGGTCCTTGAGTGAGATGCAGCCCCCGTTGTCGACGGAGCGCGCCAGGCGCACGGCCGATCACTTCGACAGCCCAAATGATTTATGTAGGGCTGGTGACGTAGAGACGATAAACCGGAAGTGCATGGCCATGATCTGAGGGTGCGCGGTAGGCAGGGTGATGCTGCAACAGAGGGAGACGGGCATCGCTGAGGAAGAAACCGGTGGGCGGATAAACCAAGCGTCGGAGCCAAGGCATCAGGGTGGTATCGCCACGGTCCAGCCACATCGCCCAGCAGGTAAGCACCGTACACAGGTCCGTCTCCGATAGTCCGGTTGTCTGCTCCGCAGGAACAGTAGGCGAGCACCAGTAGCTGCGCAAGCAACAACGGCGTACGGTGAGGCGATGTCATCGCGCCCGTGCTGCCAAGCCCAAAGTTGTAGAAGTCGCTAGTTGGATGCTGCTAAAAGTAGGTAGTTTAGGTAAC
Organism: Amblyomma americanum; assembly: GCA_030143305.2. Classification (NCBI taxonomy): domain Eukaryota; kingdom Metazoa; phylum Arthropoda; class Arachnida; order Ixodida; family Ixodidae; genus Amblyomma; species Amblyomma americanum. The sequence continues at coordinate 94,086 of JARKHS020028365.1, forward strand.
CAGGTGGTTAATGAAAAATGGACGTTGCGGCGTACTAGGTTAGGTTTATGAAATAAAATATTTCTTCGGAGAAAATGACATAAACTCCTTAACGCGCTCCGCTTAGCACATCGAGAAATGGCGGATTATATCGCCCCACAGAATAGTGATGAGCTTGAAACGAAATAATGAAGGGCATAGCATATTCCAGGACTGCACTTAGTTGACGCTGGTCGCAGGCTGTCAGAGCCTTCCAGCCAAGGCACATTTGCTTGCTGGATTTCACTGCTTCGTTATAAAAATGGTCTATAGACTATGTTTAGAATACTTATAGAATATATATATATATATATATATATATATATGTACCCAGGCAAACCCAGGAGAACATTTTCTAGCCAATACAAATCCTATATACAATCTATAGATTTATGGCCAAGCAAACCTTTTTTATATAGACAGTCAAAAGACATTGAATAGGCATAAAATATCTATACGAAGGCTATATATATATGAGAACAATTTCTAGCCAATACAAATCCTATATACAATCTATAGCTTTATGGCCATACACACACACACACACACACACACACACACACACACACACACACACACACACACACACACACACACACACACACACACACACACACACACATATATATATATATATATATATATATATATATATATATATATATATATATATATATATATATATATATATATATATATATATATATATACATATATAGCCTTCGTATAGATATTTTATGCCTATTCAAAGTCTTTTGACTGTCTATATAAAAAAGGTTTGCTAAATGTGTATGGCCATAAATCTATAGATTGTATATAGGATTTTTATTGGCTAGAAAATGTTCTCATATATATATAGCCTTCGTATAGATATTTTATGCCTATTCAAAGTATTTTGACTGTCTATATAAAAAAGGTTTGCTAAATGTGTATGGCCATAAATCTATAGTTTGTATATAGGATTTGTATTGGCTAGAAAATGTTCTCCGGGGTTTGTCTGTAGAGAATTTATTGGCTTTATAGACAGAAGTCAATAGAAAGTCTAACAAAATTTTTGTAAGGGCTGGACGTCCTGCCAGCACCTTGGTCCTATTTAGTTCCTGTTTTTCCCGCTTGGCAGCTTCCTCGGTCTCCTTGGCTCCCGTAGGAAGCCGGTTCCCTGCTAATTGCAGAATTCTATTTGCTGGCTTTATCCCATTTGCGCTTTACGTGGGCGCGTTCTGCCGCTTAATAACGCGACAGTGTTAAAGGCCCGTTCCACTGAAAATCCGGCGTTGTGAGCGAAGAACGACGGGAATAGCTAAGGCAGGTGGTCTTCAGAGAGAAACCTAGGAGGCAGGTAGCAGTTCAAATTAATGATTGATCGTTCGGAAAGAGCAACCATGGTCGCGCAAGGCCCGCAGTTGGAAGCAACTGCCATCGCAGGGCAGTGGCGCATCGCTGAACAGCGCGGCCACAACCTGAACCGGTTGCTCCTGCTTATGCAACACCTGGCACCGTCTCCCCTCAGCCGCCGGCTACCCCTACACTGCCACTGACTCACCAGCCTCTACCCCGCCCCTCCACAAGTGCAGAGGCGCAAATAAAACAAGAAATGTGGACGGCCACATTCTTTGTTAGCGTTGCGCAGCTCAGTAGTCAAGCGTTCGTGAGTTCCAAACTAAACTTCGACAGCTTCGCCACACTTCGCCACACCGCCAGCACTGCCTCGACAGCACCGTGAGCACCGCCAGAAACTTCGCCAGCACCGTCAGAGAAGTGCCCGTGCCACTTCTATATCTGTCTGCCGCCGGCTTACCTTCCTGAATCCTTGGTTTGGCTTTGGGTGCCCTCCTCCAGCCCGGGCTAGTCTACAAAACTGCTGAGCAAATACCAGGGCCTTCATCGCGAAGTTCAACAGACATCTCCAGTTAATTATCTCGTCGAGCCCCTCACGCCATCGTCTGATCATCGCCGCCGCGGCCGTGATAATTGTCCACTTCGGCCGCCTGAAGCCCTACTACGACCCCGCTGTCATCTCGTGCCTTTAAGCCACCAGGTTGGCGCCTTTTAACCCCGGTTTTATTGTAACTAAGACAGAAAAGTGTACCTTGATTCCCCAGTGGCCAGTGCCGACGAAGGAGACAAAGCAGACGGAAAAGGAAGCTGACGAAGTACAGTTTGGCGCTCACGAACGCTAGACTACTGAGCTGCGCTGTGTTAACAAAGATTGTGGCCGTCCACACTTCTTGTTTGATTTGCATCTTTACACAATATAGATATTAATATTATATACTGCATATATTAAAAGTGTACATCTGGAGCGTTAACCAACTTTTGACTCGAGTTTCCGTCTCCGCTGGAATGTTGTGTTCTATATTCGATATTGCCGAATCATGCCGAATTACGATTCGTTGTTTTTTCGATGCATTGCAACAGCGAACGTTGTATCGTACATTTAACGCAGGCTTACGCTAAAGTACCTTTGGGGTAATTGATGGTTGTGTCAAACCAATCGGTAATATATTCCATAACCATTTCGTCACTTCGCAGTTCACTTATGCAGGTAGCCACTTCTTCGCTGGATATCAACTTCTTTAGAAGAGCGTGGAAGTGCTGTCGATGCTATTTTGTTGCCGACGGCGTTCTAACTTCTAGAGTTTTCTTGAACAGCCCAAGCTTCGCCGTTTGGAAGGCCAGCCACCTTCTTTGGTTAACGAAAGTGTGAGATTCGTCAAAGTTTACGACGATTACCTTAATGAACACCTTGCATGAACATGGTATGTTTGCTGATGCAAGCTGTACTACTCTGGTGTCGAGAAATTCTTTTGTTCAGCTTATCGCATTATGTGTGGTATGAGAAATCATCATGAAGTCTTTTATTCCCGGTAGGGTATCTTAATGCACAGGAGGCGTTGCAGTGCATTTTTGAACAAAAAGAAACACTAATGATGATGACTGCCAGCGCCAATAATAAATAATAATTGTTTTTTCTGAGAAAGGAAATGGCGCAGTATCTGTCTCATATATCGTTGGACACCTGAACCGCTTCGTAAGGGAAGGGATAAAGGAGGGAGTGAAAGAAGAAAGAAAGAGGTGCCGTAGTGGATGGCTCCGGAATAATTTCGACCACCTGGGGATCTTTAACGTGCACTGACATCGAACAGTACACGGGCGCCTTAGCGTTTTTCCTCCATAAAAACGCAGCCTCCGCGTTCGGGTTCGAACCCGGGAACTCCGGATCAGTAGTCGAGCGCCCTAACCACTGAGCCACCGCGGCGAGTCCAACGCCAAAACCCAGAACATCGTTACGGACGGAATGGGGTTCGTACCCTCGTGGCATGCGGAACTGCTTTACGGTTCGGCATGGTTTAATGCTTCAGTTGAGTAGAACCACAACCCGGTTAAAAATAATTTGATTAACATGTGGAACAATTTGAACATTTGCCCACACTTGAACGCTCCGCTAATGATCGGACACTTTCGGCAGCTCCTCGAAAGCTGACCGCGCCACTCACGCCTGACGTCCGTGAGAAGTTATCGCTCGGTATGTTCACGAAGATTTCATTCCCTGTGGCGTGTGCATCTTTATTTACTTTGTCTGCCTTTTGTTCAGTGTTTTTGGCAGGCTAAAAGTGCAGCAATCGAAACGCATATTTTCTTATCGCATTAATATCATGGCAAGATCAGACTGATTTCTGAGTGAAAGAGGTGCGTTGTCTTCACTGTAATTTCTAGAATCGCCTAACTGCCAGCCTCAGCGGAGTAACACTCCTAACAGCTGAATGCAGTCACTCAACCAGTGAATTTGCCATGCAACTCACGTCTTGTGCTCGGCAGCAAAATTTTCGATTAACGAAACTTTTTTTTCATTCGTGGTGAACCACCTAGCTTCACTAAATGCATTGTAGGCGTTCAGTTTCACCGATTTGCAAGAATGCAGGTTTTAATGAATGAATGCAACCTTCGCGTGATAAGCTAAGGATTATTTCACTCACTTATCGGTTGAGGATTTTTGCTATAAGTATATTGCATCTATGCGGACCTGGCCCATTGCCTCTTCTATTGCCCGGCTGCTCAGCAGTCGGGTTCCTTCCCCCCACCCTTTCTATCCATCACCACCTGGCTCGACTGGCTTGGCGCTGAAGGGGAAGAAGAACAGCGGCTTCTGGTCGCCTAGGCGGTCGACATGCTCGGCCTATAAATTATGGTCGAATAAAAGTCTTTACTACTACTACTACTACTATTGCTCCTTAATTCAAATGGTATTAAACAGCAATCCACATGTCTAAACAACTGAAAGTTAATGCGAGGATGTCAAAGGCAGACACAATCTTTTACACTGTGAATATGAGGCGAGGGTGACGAAGAATTTTTCAGTCAAGTCCACGAAGCTTCGGCCTCTCATTGATAAGGGCACTCGAGTGATGCGTCAGAGTACGCGGGATCAATCCAGTCGGCTGAGGCGCGTTTCGATGGAGCCGAATCACGACAGGCGTTCGTGTGCTGTGCGATGTCAGTGTACGTTAAAGACCCACGGGTGGGCTAAACTATTCTGGAGCCCTACACTATGGCAACCCTTTATTTCTTGTTTCACAACCATTAGCCTCCCTTCCCATACGGTGCGTTGGGTTGTCCACCAAGAGGAGGAAATTACCGCATGGTTTCCTTTCCTCAAACAGCCTATTTTTCAAAGTGTGAGTGAGTGAAAAAACCTTTATTGTCCAACAGAATGAGCCCACCTCATCCAGACCTCCCCTGTCCCATACTCTCAGTTGAGGGAGAAGGATCAGGAGAGATCCGGCCGCATGGGGTAGTCGCGTCAGATGCTGCCCAGGATCTCTTGTATCCCGGCGGCCTCTTCAGCCAGTCGGACGGCGGTGAGCTGGAGCTCAGGGTCCGTGCTCCGGAGAAAGGTCTCCCAGGCTTCTCTACCATTAATGTTCCTTGCCCTGCCTGAGGATTGGCTACACTCCCATATTAGGTGGTCGAGGGTCCTTCTCACCCCGCACTTCTTGCATTTATCGTCCTCTATTTCTGGAATGATATGTTTGCTTAGAATTGGGTGTAGGTAGACATCTGTTCGTAGACGCCTCCACGCCACCGCCTGTTGATTGTTGAGTGCTTTGCTAGGTGGGCGAAAATACCTGCGATGTTGTCTATAATATTCTGTAACTTCCTGACAGGAGATTAGTCTGGCTTCTCTCCCGTGATCTGCGAACGGTGGCCCGTCTTGTGCAGCTCGGTGGTAGAGATCTCGAGCTACCTCGTGGGGCGCCTCGTTGCCACGGACAGATTCGTGCGCGGGGGTCCGGATTATATTGATTGTTCTATTCAATGTCGCTTGTCTTAAAATTTTGGCGGCGAAGGGAGAGGCTCTCCCTCTATTAAAATTTTGGACTGCAGCTTTTCTGTCGCTTATGACGTATTTAGCTTTACAACCGACGTAAGCTAGTGCTATTGCGACCTCCTCCGCCGTTTCGCTATTTGTCCCTAGGATAGTTACGACCGTGATGGGGCTACCCGCTCCGTTCACTACTGCGACGGTCGTGTACTGACTACGTCTATCGCCCGCTGCGTCTACGTAGGCGACCTCCGCCTGAGGCTTGTCACCGTAGATGCGTTCGATCACCTCTGCCCGCTTTTGTCCTTGTTATTTCTGAGTGCATGTTCTTGGTAAGGGGGGAATCCTGAGATTGCTCCTAATTTCCATGTCGATATCCTCCCTCTGTCTAGCTCCCCTGTCTGTTTGGAGTCCGACTTTGATAAGACAATTTTCATTGTACAGCACACGGCTGTTTTTTTTTGCTGTTCGTCGAGAGGGTAAAGCAAAATGAGGAGTAAAAATATTGTCTCCGCTTCGCCTAAATCTGAGATTCTAATTGACATTGATTAAAACTTCGATGCAACGGCGCCAGTACACAATCAGCGTTGAAAGCAAGCAAGGGTTCCACTTATGCGTTGAATTTGGTGAGGATAAGCCTCGAACTTAAACGCTAATTTTTTGTGCGCTGCATGCATTTGCTAGCGGTAGTAATCGAGGAAGCACCGGCTCTTTTTGCGGTGCGTTTCCTCGTTCCAGTATTGGCTATTATTTGTGCATAATCACGAGCTTAATACCTCGTATGATGTCTCGGCCAGATGTATTATGCGCTCCCATGTACCTTTTTTTGTACACATTGATTTCTGGTCTGGCGGTTAAACCTCCCTTTTAAAGCGAAAGCTTTACTGGCCGCGAACCTGCGATTTCGCCGCGGCGGTGCTCCGAGGAGGCAGGTGACTACACAACGCCTGCTTCGCCGCGGATATTTCTCTCTCGCTCTCGCTCCCCCTAGTCTCTACTGCGCATGCGCCACTAGTAGCACCGAGCCACTGGTGTTCCGCCGCTGCGCAGCGCCGCGCCTTTCCTCAAAATCCAGCTTTCAATTTTCAGTTCTTTCTTTCTTCTTTCCCTCCCTCTTTATCCCTTCCTTTACGGCGTGGTTCGGGTGTTCACCTAGATATGTGAGACGGTTACTGTGCCATTTCCTTTCCTAAACAAAAAAACAAAAAAAACAACTAAGCCGACGGCGTTCATAGAGTTCATTGGCGTTGTCAACTTTGCATAGGCCGTTCATTTTCGCGAAAAAAAAGGTGCACAACCGGCCCGTGGGTCAGTGGAGAATAATAATAATTGGTTTTTTGGGGAAAGGAAATGGCGCTGTATCTGTCTCATATATCGTTGGACACCTGATCCGCGCCGTAAGGGAAAGGATAAGGGAGGGAGTGAAAGAGGAAAGGAAGAAGGAGGTGCCGTAGTGGAGGGCTCCGGAATAATTTCGACCACCTGGGGATCTTTAGCGTGCACTGACATCGCACAGCACACGGGCGCCTTAGCGTTTTTCCTCCATAAAAACGCAGCCGCCGCAGTCGGGTTCGAACCCGGGAACTCCGGATCAGTAGTCGAGCGCCCTAACCACTGAGCCACCGCGTCGGGGCATTCAGTGGAGACCTCAATCTCGTTTTTATGTAGGTGGCGTTGGTGTCCAACTGCAAAAGTCTGCTTTGACTGCGTTCCGCACAGTGGATAGGGAGCGCGCCCTCCCTGCCACCCTGGGAGGTGGCATACAGTTAATGATTGATCGCGAGGGATTGAACACCAAATGAACGCTGCAGTGCCGCATGTCGGCCACAAAGCTGTCAGCGCTAATGCATTCAGGCCACATCTCTCTCTCACCACCGCCACATGTATCAAAGCACGAATGAGGCGTCCGCGTATCCAGGGAGCCAGTTATGCGCCCTTCCTTTGCTCAAAGCCATCGTCGTCTAGAACATTGTTAACGTCAACGCCAATGAACACTGTGAACGCCGTCATCTTCCGCTTTGTATATCCTGGATTAGCTGAGCTAATCCACATTTAATAGCCTTTGTGTTTATTAAGCGCATGTAGCTATGGCTAACAAGCCTGTTTCCATAAAATTATTTATTTTTATGAAGTCTTTCGAAACTTTGAATCACTTATGGTCACCTTGCAAATATGGCACGATAGTTTTGAAGTGTCTGTGCGGTCGGTTGGGCATTGCTTGCCGCACAATTGCGCAGATGTCGGCACGCTTTTCACGTGACATCACATCCTGCTGCATTACACGTCATAGCACATAATAAACAGAGACGCTGTTTAGTAGCCCTTAAAACCAAGGTTTCCTTTAATGTCTTTTGCGCACACTGCTGTGCGACCTGCTTGTACAAATCCTCTGTTTATCCCCCTGAGCGAACATCCTCATTTGTGAAGAAGTGAGTGCCCGGCTCCGACCGAAGGAACTTCGGTTCACTTCCGCTTGACAACCTTTTGAAGCAAACGCTGTACTAGCCTAGCGGCACCAGTTTCGCTGCGTCTGCGCGAATGACCTTGAACAGGAGGAGCGGAGTTGCGTAAGTAACCACTTGACGCATCACGTGACTCGCAGCAGCTGCAGTCGCAGCGGCTGTGCGCTGCCTGTCCAGTGTCTCGCTATGGGCGAAGCGAGTCAGCCGGAGCCGACGTCCTCGAGAGTGCGTACTCCCTGGCGTCGGGCCGAGTCTGATCAGCCGGTCGACATAGCCAACCGTGCCAGGGATTTAGCAATCGATAGCGAGCGTAAACGCGCTAAACGGCCAGCCGAAGGCAAAGGAGGGCTGGACCTCCGCCTGGCTCGACGGCGAGCGAAAGATGCCGAATGAAGACAGCAGCGACGAGCCTTGTTAGCAGCCGAGGCGGAGACTGGCGAGCCGCTGGAAGCGAGTTCTCGCAGTGCGGAATGCACGACGACCCACGTGGTCCGTCGTTCTGTCAGACTGTGCTTCGGCCACGAAAACCTTAGGAAGCTACTTCACGTGTAATCCTTGCTTTCCCTTGCATAACTAGGGTTCGCTGAGCTAAGCCGCAGCCAATTTTTTCTTTTGCAGCAAACCTGCTTTTCTACGTCACTACGCCCACTACATGAATCTGGATATCCCAGAACGCGCCGATGCGGGGTTTTCCTCGGAACGGGACCATTATCGCTTTTGCTTTACTTGGTGTTGGTGAAGGTGAACAACTTTAGTTAGCGAAGGCGAAAAAAAATAGAAATAATGCTGCCGTTGCCTGGGTGGCCCTACGGCGGCCGCTCGTGCCTCCATGTCATGCTTGGCGGAGAATCCGCCTTTTTCATTTTCCTGTGCTGCCACCTCGCGTACAACGATGTAAGCTCACAGGTAGGGTACTGCGCGCCCAGCCCGGCCGGACTGAGTGCCGCTCCGGAGCACGTTTTGTTGGAATCTGTCGACGACGGCGTGTCCGGGGCAGCACCTGGCACCTGGAGGACTTCTAGGATTGACTGATGGCTGGGTGCGAAGTACGAGGCAGGCTGCAGTGCCCACCGAAGAGCAAATTCTTCAGTATCTGCGGTCATCCGGCATGCGATGCGAACACCAGCTGAGCAAGGGCCGCCGCTTCAGAGATGAAGGCTACATTCGGAACATAATGTTCAATGAAATATCCCCGATCAGTAAGGTTGGCGTTTTCCGCTGTATATGCCTGCCATTCATGAAAGGTGGATACTACATCGTGCACGCCGTAGTACTGAAAACGACTAGGGCCAACAGTTTTCACAAGCAATCGTTGTGTACAAGCGCTGCAGAATAGCTACACGAGCTATAAAAGCACAAGCGTACTCGCAACAAAGCAACTCTGCTAGCATTTCACTGTATTTTCCCACAGCACACCGCTGCATAGGTTAAACAAGCATGCGCGTCCATAAAGACGAGCGCGAGAGGCGCACATTGATCCATTCCGGCGATACCACGCAGAGGTCTTCATCATGGATATGATTCGAACGCACGCATAACGCACCTTCTTCTTCTTCTGCCTCTTAATACATGGCACATACCCACACGGGGGGATTGGCCAGGGTGTAGTGGCATAAACAAGGAAATTTCCGCAGGAGATTATGACAAAATTTTAGCACCATGCGTGAATGCTCTCGTAGCTACTTTTTCGTTGCCCGCTCCATCGCGCGTTGAAAGCGGCTCACAGCACTTGCCCATTCGGCCTTCTTGCTTGAGAAAGCAGAAAGCGTCGGAACGAAGTCTAAATGCCACGGTGACATTCTAGGCCTTCCTGGCCATGAAAAAACCTTTTGTGATAGACTGCACACGCATTTAACCGCAGTACCTCGTCCGTACCTGTCAAAAAAGTGATTCCCGCACAGTCTTGACGTGCTTGACGGTGCCCAAGGGCGGCCACGATCGTCGAGCCGGCGAACTGCTTTTATCCACGCTTCGCGTCGAAGGCTGTCCCGGGAAGCGCTCGGAAAGCGAAAAAATCCGAGTTTGCTTCTCTTTACATTCTGGGTTTTTTTGCGCAAAAGACACGACACAAAAGAAACGAGGTAGACAGGACAAGCGCTTACTAACAACTCAGGTGTTTATTGATGGAACATTTGCTTAAATACAGCAGCTGCTCTTAGCCTCGGACCAAAGTTCGCCACCGAACCTCGGAAGTCTCCAGCTGAACTACTGGAAATGGTCAGGCAAGTCTCGCGACGTTCAGGGGCTGAAGCCGAGAGGTGTGTCTCCGAAGGCGTTGACTTCCTCCAACGTCACAGGTCGTCGACTAGGACCCTACCTGTTGAAAAGACCATTAGGTACCTGAAGGATAATGCCTTGAATATCGTACCGGCCGATAAGGAGGGAGGCTTCTGTGTCCTGGAAAAAACGATGTATCTTCAGAAGGCTTCAGAAGCGATCGCTACAAATTTCAAAGAGTGTACAAAGCTTTCACTCGCGAAAGTTAAGACAAAGGCAATGAAGTTTATCGAGACGTTAAAGCTGGATGGGCTACTGCACTCTGTAGAGAAAGCTGAGAAGTTATCCTTAAACATGTTCTTCAGTGGCAAGACACACAAAGATGCATTCCCTTTCCGAGTGATTGTTTCCGAAAAGGGGTCCTGGCAGCAAGCCGTAGCCAGGTTCTTGCAGGAGAAGTTGAGTGTTTTAGAAATTAACGATCCCTTTAGGGTAAAAAATTCGGACGAAATAATTGAGTTTTTAAAATCAAATAACAGCAAACGCATGTCAGCCCTGTCAGTAGATATAAAGGACTTGTATTATTCCATACCTCACGATTGTCTCTTAAAAAATGTCCGCGATTGTATTGACAGCCATGGTGCAACAGCCTTCCAGATTAATGCAGGTTTATCGGTTGACAACTTCATCGAACTGTTAACAATGTACCTGACTTCCACGTATGCGCAGTGGAAAGATATGACATTCATTCAGAAACAAGGAATATGCATTGGATCCTGCCTAGCACCATGTCTTAGTGACATCTTTTTAGCGACACGTGACAAGGTGCTGCATGACTGCTTTCGCGACACTAAGCGCTTTAAAGCTTTTTAGATTTGTTGATGATTTCATTGTGTTCGTGGATTGTGACAAAGAATCTTTTTCTGCTAGTGTACATAAGCATCTAACGACGTTTTCAGAGTGCCTAGCACCATTAGAATTGACGCACGAGTTACCGGAAGCTAATTTCATCAGGTTTTTAGATATAGGGCTTCATTTTTCAAGTGAACACGTATGTTGGGCCTTTGAACCCAGAGGCAACAAGCCCCTGCTTCCCTTCAGCTCGGCACACTCCAAAGCCGTAAAACGAGGCATTGTGAAATCGTGCCTTTCCAACGCACTGAGCAAGTCCTGCCTGCATTTGGTAGGACGCAGCTTTGACATCCAGTTGCAGCGCCTTTCGAGCGCAGGCTGCCAGCCGGCCTTGCTGGCATCAACTGCCGAGAACCTGCTGAAGAAACCAGCCAGCATACCCGATCAAATTGATCGGACGAAATTGGCGGTTATTCCGTACATTCACGGAATTTCGCATAATATTAAGAAGATCGGTGCTAGGGCTGGTGTTAGAGTGGTTTTTAACGCTCCTGAAAAACTCTCCAGGATTTGCAAGAGAGTGAATGCGGAGGATGCGGCCGTCGCTTGTTCGAAGCGGCACCAGCAGGGATTCGTGGCCTGTAAAAAGAGCGTTGTGTACTCGATACCACTTGCCTGTGGTAAGCAGTACATTGGCCAAACTGGCAGGTGCCTTAATGAAAGGCTGAGGGAGCACGCAAGAGATGTCAAGAACAGGTCAGGTAGCAAAATGATTGACCATATTCGGAATAGCCGCAACTGCACTCCCGCGCTCGAAAAAACGTCAGTACTGCGCCGGTGCAAGACACAACTTGGAAGAGAGATAATTGAGGCTAATGAGATAGGAAAATCGGGTAACTCGTGTGTCAGCAATCCTTCAATTGTGCTCTCAAAAAAAGAAATCAGTTATCTTGCGCAGAATTAGAGCTCGACACATGCCTTCTCGCGTGCGATGATGGGATCTGTGCTGATCTGATATATATGTATGCGAAGGCTCTTCTTTCCCTCTTCTTGTTTGATAAGAGCAGCTGCTGTATTTAAGCAAATGTTCCATCAATAAACACCTCAGTTGTTAGTAAGTGCTTGTCCTGTCTACCTCGTTTCTTTTGTGTCGTGTCTTTTGCGCAAAAAACCCAGAATGCTTAGGCACCAACTAGCCTGCAAAAACATACTCGCAAGTTATATCTCTTTACATATTGGGCATTGCAGCCGTATGCAACACATTTCGTAGGTATCGCGAAATACGTCGCGCTGAACGCCCGACGGCTGCAGCAACGCACCCTGCGTAGGAAGCCGGTTTGTTACCACTTCCACGGCCGGTCTCGAGTGGAGCGCGCGACCCTTCCAATATGTTTCGCGACACCGCCGCCAAGGGATAGGCGCATGCGCAGTCGCGTCGTGAAAAAGGCGGATTCCGCTGCCGAGGTCGTAAGCCGTAGTTGAATATACGGCTCCGAGTTGGCCAAAGCAGCCTCCCACAGCTGCGGACTGTTTAGGTGCCAGGAGGCGGGGGCCGAAAGTGTCGGACAAGAATAAAGACTGTGAGCATAGTCTGCTCGGGGGTGGCTGCAGAGCGTGCACTCCGATGAAAAGCACCGGGCTAAATAAGGGCAAGGCGGGCCGGAGAGAGGAAAGTGTGGCCGCTTGTAAATGGCGCCAGTTGCTCTGTTTTAGCTTAGATAGGGACTTGTGAGGGGGAGGGAGGGATAGGTGGGAGTTGCGGTGATGAAGGATGATGTCATGGAATATAGGTAAGGGATGCTAGCCAGCGGCTTGATGTCTCCTCAGATCAACGATTGACATCGGTCATATTTCAGGGCAGTTGACAGGCGTAAATTTCTTTAATTACTTTCCGTTTTGCTGCTTACTAGTAGTATCGAGCTGCTCCGTTTACAGTCCACTCTTGTGAGATGACTTACGCTGACTCTATAAAACACAATTAGACGGCTCTACCTCTCACTCGCCGTAGACATCGCAATGGCACCCTGACGGGGGTGCAATGGAAGAACTGCATGTAAGTACACTTCATCTACGTTGACACGGAACGCAGACCATCGGATGGGATGTTTCCCTATTTTGCCTCCGGCTACAAACCACAGTTAAGGATGCAACCCTGTGAAACCATATATATCACCTCGTACACAGCAGGGAGGCCATGATGACAACGCTTGACGTAATGTTGCATGACGTCACCGACGGGGACAACCTCGACGTCGTCGCCTACCTGGGGCCGTATTTAGAGTTTGTATCATAATAAAAAGCGTCATAATCTGCCGAAGCGGCCGCACCTGATTGGTGGAAACGCCGGAGGCGGATGCCGGTTCGGTTGAGACCTTGAGCGGCGGCAGGATGTCACTGTGTTATATTGTCCGCAGAGAAACGTCCCGCGCCGCTATTGCCCATCGGATTCCACTGTAAAGGGGTAATATCAAAGGTGCTATATTTGCCCATTGGACTTCAACAAATAAAAACAATAGTTCAGATACTACTTTCTGTACTGTAAAGGCCGGAGGTGTACATAAAAAAGGAACTAGTGTACGCAATACGCATGGCTTTTCAGTGGCAGAAGGCGCCGGCTAGAGCCGTCGATTGCCGATGGTAATTTAAAGGC